>WBMZ01009348.1:6582-34838 GCA_013400975.1 Atrichornis clamosus | reverse complement strand
AATCATCTTGTGCCCATTTTGCCGGTACCATACTTGAAAAACATTGTTACCTTCAAGGAACTTCTGTCTGCTTATAAGATTTTGTATTCTTGTCTTGTTGTATTCCAATTGATAGTCATCTTTCAAATGCAGTATGGTCATAAACATATTTTGTCTGTATTACTCCATGATTCATCAGAAACTGAATTTGCAATGTTAATAAAAAGAGTAGGTTTTGATCCACTCTACTTATGATCTATTGATGTCATGCTCTCTTCATATAGCCTCATGAATTAATACTTTATTGTTGCTCAGCCCAAAGGCAATTGAGTTCCAGATACTCTGAGCTGGTAAAGGAGTGGCAGCAACAAAGGTAATAAAATCAGCACCTAAATGGGTTCTCAGATCCAAAAGATCGACCTTCTGTGGCCTTCGACCTATGCAAAAAAAATATCTATTTATGTCAGGCTAACCTAGTGCTGTTCAGTCCCAAACAGGTACTAAACCAAAAGTGAAGAAAGCCCTCCCAGATGACCTTTTAACATTCCTTTTCGCTCAGGCTCTGTGGGGTTGATGGATTTATGATTATTTTTCAGCAATGCCCTCAGTAGGATAGGTCCCTTTGAAACGCTGAAGAAGCAAAGCTCAGAACTGGTAGAGAACAGGAGCAATTAATCTAAACCAAATCCTATTCTAGCAAAGTCATGGAAAAAAAAAAAAAAAGTCATTCTACATCTAGCCCAGATTGCAAAAATCGATCCAGGTTAAGAACAGTAATAAGGATCAGTTGCCTCTCAGGTCAGTCTCCTGGACCACCATCCATGCAAGTGTAATTCTAGCAGCCATAAAATAAGATTGTATAATTATATCTTCAGGGTTTTGTCCTCATAGACAAAATTTGAAGTACCTTTTGAAAACATCTGTAGAGAATGTTCTGGTTCTATATAACCTTAATTAAAACTCTGAAACTCTGAAAAGCAGCAAATGAAATTCTAAATTTCAAGGTCATGCTTTCTTTCTAATTCACAGATGTTAATTATTTAATCAGCTCTGTACCTTTAAAATGCAAAATGTGTAATGAAAGAAAACATCTTGGTTGGTTTAACTGGTTAAATTCCCTTTTCTTCTGAGGAAGTACTGGAAAAAATGGATGAGTGCATCTAGGAAAGAGAAAGCTGTAGAATGAATAGCATTGAAAAGTGCTGATTAGATTTAAGACATCAGAAGAGACAAGGGTAGTATTTCTTTTGCCAATTTCCCGTTCAAAAGTAATAGAACATTTAAGTTCAAGAAGGAAAACATAAGCTAAGTGTAGGGGAAAGCAAAATCTTAGATTACTTGTTGTTGTGAAGATTTAGCAGAGAAAATACATTATTGTCCAGAATATATACCTTAGGAAGTTTGAGGTTTTCAAGAGTTTAGCCATGGCTCAAGCAGATGAGAAGACACTTCTGTTTTTCTGTGCTTTAGCAAGAAAGTGGTGGCAGGAATGCTTAATCTTAGATGAAAGGCAAGTTTTATGTCGAACTGGCTGTCTCAGAGTGAACCTCATGGGTGCACAGCAGGTTTTATTTCCACATAACTGAAATAATTCGGTTCAGCCATGACTGGGTTCTTCAGACTTGAACTGCAGTGCCTCTGTCTCTGTGAGGACTGAGCTGGCTCTGGGCAACACCCATCCCACCCATTCCCTTCCGGCAGTAAAATTTGTCTGGGGCCCTTAGAAAACACCTGTGGAACGCAGGCAGACTCTCTGGCCAGCGTGGGCAGAGTGTGCAGACGGAGTTTTCAGCTCAAAGTGTGCTTTCAGGGTGTTTGGCACAACCTTTTGGGTTGGTTTGTAACAGAACCGTCCTTGTTGGGACACAGCGCTGGCTGTGTTTGGGTTGGGAACCCGCTGGGCAGGCCTCACCAGGAGACACCCAGGCAGGTTCCAGTCTGCTTTAAACTAATCTGGCACGCCTGTGTTGAATGCTTTGCATCAGAGGGCATCAGCTTTATCCAGTGTGCAGGTGTGGAAAGGGAGGAATGGCTGCTGGCCTGCCTCTGAAAGCAGTGGAGAACACGGGGAGGTGATGGGGCTGTGTCAGCTTTCATCACATGTCATCACAGAGTGATGACACCACAGCGTTGCTTTCAGATTAATGAGCTGTGTAATTTTAACATTATATCCAGAGATTAACAATTAGTCTTAATAATCAAACATCCTAGAAGATAATGGAGTTTATGAAGCACGTTCTCAGATTTTTTTCTCAAGAAAATTATGATTATCTGTTTTTCTGCTTTATTTTGTAATTGTACTCAGCAGTACTGACAATTTTTGAAAATACTGTTGCTTATTGGTGAGAAAACATATAATAGGCTGTAATTCATTTAAGAATTTGGCTGCCAACATGTAGATTATCACCCATGGAAATGTTTGGGTTCTGCTCATAGGTACATAACTTTTCTGTCTTCACAAATTCCCAGTACATCCCTACTGTGTAGAGTGCTGATGGTTACATAACAGCTTTCTAAAAATCTTTTGCTATTTTAAAGAATTTGGTATATTTGCCATTGGAAAGTACAAATTTCTGCATTTAATATCCTAGCAGGAAATAAATTAGGCAAAATACCTTGTCTGAAAGTTAGTTCCTATCCAAAGAAAACTCTTAATGTATTTTGGCAGGGTCAGGAACTTGGTAAGAAGAAGAAGACAGTAGATTTAAAAAACCATAAATTCTTCATAATCATGGTGATGCTTTCTAGCTACTAGAGAGCACATTTGTTGCTGAGACCAAGCTTCATCCCAGCTACAGAATAATACAATTTCTCTGATGAAAGTGCCTGTTGTGAACTGGTAGTTGTGGGGTGAGGAGAAAGCTGAGACTTGCTCAGGAAAAACCTTGAAAGCAATGGTTTGCATCGGAGCTTAAATTTCACCTGAAATTTTTCACCTCCTGAGCAAGGAATTCCAAATTATCTGCACACTGTTGTTCAAAACATTTGTGGGTGCCACCCGACACTGAGGGCACAGACATCTACTTTTACTGATTCCTGGCATAATGGTGCCAGCATGAAATCATGGTGACAATCAAAGCTTTGTTTCCCTTAACAGAATATTGTGATTAATATAGCACAGAATTTATTATTAGAATGGCACAGGATTTCTACAGGCAGGGTTACTGTGAAGTCAAGACTGTTCCCACATGAGTTTTTTCTCATGCTGGGTTGAAGACCTCATGAGCACACAACTAATTTATGCTTTCTGCTTGCCTTCCTTCACCTTAAAAATCAAGGAGTTCAGGCTTGGAAGGGCAGGGTTTCTCTGTTGCTCCTGGGCAGAAAGCATCTTCCTGAATGCAAATGGTTTATCCACGTTTGTAGAACTTCCTCTGACTGATCAACTGCATGTTTTGGGTTCCCAGTTCTGTGGGAAGATTAAAGGTCAACAGAGAAGTCTAAGAAGGCTCAAGATTTTGCAGGCTATTAGAGGATAGAAAACACATGCTGTAATCGGAATATTAGGGTTTGTTTTGTTTTAATTTTTTCTTTTTTTTCCCCTATTGGAAACCCCAGAATGGAGCTGACTTTAATCTGAGTTAGCTCAGAATACATATGTCTACCTATTGACAGAGAGCAGCCTTGAAGAAATCTTAACAGGAGAAGAAGGTTAACAGTAAAGCTTACTGAAGTATATTCTCCAATATCTTTGAGTGATGCTTACTCCCATGGATCTGAGGCTACCAGATTCAGATTTAATGCCATGAAGGACAGAGAGAACCATCACACGAGCCATCCTGGTGGTTGTTGTGAGAACACAGGGAGGTTTCCTTCAGGAGAGGGAGATGGCATTCCAAAAATCTCTTTGTCCTGGCTCTCATTCAATCTCATGATAATGTTTCTCTGTGTTGCACACCATGTTTTATTCATGTCAGCTAGACGTGATGATGAGCTTGGAGAGCATCGTTTATTTTAATTAGGTCTTTGCATGGCTCATCCACATCAGTAGGCTGCAAAATTAGAAATTGTTTGTTTGTTTGTTTGTTTGTTTGCTTTCTGTGAGCTTGGAGCAACCCAATTAAAGCCTGGAAAACTGTAAAACGCTCAGACTCACAGGACAAAAGTGGAAAGAGTTTGTTTCTTTTATTTCATTTACCATGTAATTCTTTATCTAGCTCTGTAACCAAATACGATTTCTCAGCTGCGTGCTGTGTTTTTAACTCCTCATAAAAGCTGCCAAATGCTGGCACGCTGCTGTCTGCTTGGAGCCTGCTCTCTCTGCGTGGGTTTGGGCGCGGCTGTGCAATGCCAGGCCTTGTGCAGGTGTCTCCAGGATGAGCCTTGCTGAGTGGCGTTTGCATTCAGCTGGCTTGTCTGGAGCTGAAAACCATTTTCATGGAAGCTTTGTCAGGGGATGTAAAGGTTGATTTCTTGAGTTTTTCCACTCGTGTGTGTACCCTGATAGGAGCAGTATATGTGTTTTGTTTTTAAAAAAATCTTAGTTTCTTGCTCAAATATTGGCTGTCAGCATCTTTCTCTTCTCCAAAATTTCTCTGCAATAGTGAGTTTTATTGATTTACTTTTTCTTCGTACCTAATCTACTTAAAAACTTTGTTTCTTTGTTTGTTTGTTTTTTACTTAAAAATATTCAGACCTACATGCCCTCCTTTCACTTGCCTTTTTTTTGTGTTTTGTTTTCTCCAGGAAACCCTGGAAAGGGAGTATTGTAGGTGAGAGTGGTTAATTGCCCTTCACCCAGTGCACCGTGGACCTGCTCTTCCCACAGCAGGACAACTTGTGTTTCTGGCAAGAGGCAGTGACAACATTTTGTGACTCTGTAACTCATGAAAAATGCACATTTTCAGCAATATTTGTTGTGGTGGTGTTTGCCAGCAATCAACTTTCTTGTATTTGAGAGAGATGTAGTTTTGAGAAAGAAAGAATGTTCAAAGTGCAATGATTTCCTCCTCATCGCTATAAGAATAATTAATTTTCCAGCTTCTATTTTGACTCAGGAAGTCCATTGTATTCCATGGCATTCAGCTCTCTGTCAGGTCCTTATTCTAAATCTCATAGTTTGTTTCAGTGGATTTTAAAAAAATGCCTTAATATGGTGACTAAAGTCTTTGCAAGACAGGCTCTGAACCAGGGATGCTTTGTTTTTATTGTATTTCCTTGCATTCCTTTTATTGTATTTCCTGCACTTGTAATATATTCTATGTATTCTAATATATAGAATCATAACTAACAGAAAGTGAAGAAAGTGGCTGGAACTGATGAGACCCATGGTGCTGCTTCCATCAGCCACAAAACAGTTATTACTACTTCTTTTAAGTGATGAAGAGTAGAACCTCCTTCCTTTACATACGGAGGAGTTTTTTCCCATGGCTGTGCTCTCTTAACTCACATTGATGCTGATGTGAATTGCATCCACATTCCAAGAAGAAAACAGATCCCTCAGTGCTTCCCAGTGATGTTCATTTTAAAGCCACCAGGTGTGCAGTGCCACTCTCACTATCTCAGCTGCTTTTGTTTTTCCTGCCATGCAACTAGCAAAGCAAACTCAGAAACAGAGAGGTGCCCCTGGACACTGCCTAGAGCTCCACTGTAATAATGAAAAGAAACAGGATCTTAATTAGCACAGAGGCCAACCACTCACCTCAAAATGAAACTGAAGTATTTTTGCTTTTCTGCTGGATCAGACTCTAATGTGAGCTGCATGAAAGCAACTGCGTAAAGATATTTATCATTGAGACCAAATGGATACCTTTGGAGTATGATTCCTTCTCAGAGGGCTAGATATATTTAGTTACAGACCATTTCTCCCGCTGAATATCTCTGCAGTAATAATCTCAAAACACTTGCTTGGTCCACTCTTTTAATTTTAGCTCCAATAGCAGAAATGCTCTTTATCACTCACTGTCGTGACAAATGCTGGCAAAAATCCATGGAAAACGAATGGGAAGATTTTTGGGGTGTGAAATGTTACCAAGTTGAAGATATCATAAGAAATACATATAATTTAAGTGACAAATTTATCAGATATATGGCTACTTAAAGCTTCTAATCACTCCAATTGCTAGCATTAGCCAAATCCAAAACTTAGTCATCTGTGTAACTATAATAGCCCCATTCTAGTCAACTTGAAAATACATGATTTTAATGGAGTTGGAATTAAGTCACTGAGCAGCATAAGTGCTCAAATTCCTCTTCTTTCCTGCAACACTTGCCCAGATCTCCAGTGAAGAAAGCATTTTGAGCACATTGTAAATACATTCACAGACCCGTGCAATTGCAACAATTGTTTGTAAAAATAAATTCTTTAAAAAAAAAAAGAAAGAAAAAAGAGAAAAGGGGAAAAAAAAAAGTCTGTTTTTAATATACTTTTTCTCTTCCCCATCCACTCCGTGTAGGACCACTAGATGCCACTGTGCCCTAAGGAAGAAAATGAACCACAGCTTCCTTCAGCATCCGCTTTAAACCCAGAGCATAAACAGCTTCGAGAAAGCCGGTGTTGGTTCAAACACTGCAACTCCTTGAAGTGTCTTTGTCACCAGACACAGCTAGGCTGTTGATGAGCAGGATTCCCTGCAGCACGGGGTTTAGCTCAAGAGGGTTAAAACACTCTCGGGTGTCACAGCTGTTTGCAGAACTGGTGCTGAGAGCCGACCGAGTTCTCAGCCAGGGAGAGTTTTCCCCAGGAGCATCCCCTGGCAGCCTCCCTGCTCCCTGTGAGATGCTGGTTGCTGCTTTCTCACTCCTCCTTTCTCACAAAGGAGTGGGTTACAAGTGCTGAGATTCCATCTTTTCTGGAATCACTTACGAATAATCGATACCTGAGTGCTCAGAAGGAGGAAAACAACCTTCCCGCACTTCAGAAGGAGGAGCTGGGTAACCAGATGCAGCTTTAGTGGCTCTAGCCAGTTGTATTTGGAATAGCAAAAAATAGTTAAAATAGCTCAGAATATTGAGTCTGAATTAATGATCATGAAATGACAGTCAATAACTGCAAAAGGGATACTTTTTTCTCCACTCACCCCACCCTAAAATATCTAATTTTTGCATTTTCTTGGTGTCCTGGTCCTACAGGAGGAGGAAATACTCTGTCCAACAGCACAGAACAGCCACAATTTTATCTCAAAAGACATCTATTGTTTTACCCTGTCCAAGAGTAAATGCCCGTTGAATTCACTGGCATTTTAATTACGTTTATGGACACAGTTATACCTTCCCAGCAATACCTGTATCTTAAAACCCTTTCCCATGTCTATTTTGAAGAAATCCTCATTAAAAACAAGCAAACAACAACAACAGTGAAACAAACAAAAAAACCCCACAACAAACCCAAATTCTCCCATAATTTGAATAGCTGCAATTTTCTGAGAGTAAAAATAGAAAAATAGATATTTGTACAGGTAGGTCTGCATGAGGAGAAAAATATTCCCTACAGTGAGGTAAACCCTTCTGTTCCCACAGTGAACATTTTGTTTACAGCAAGGATTTTCTTCTTCTGCAGCAACATAACACTATATAATTATTTCTGCCAAAATGCCCAAAAGAACATTAATAATAAATGACTAATTTATTGTTGTTGTGCAGAAGTTTTCAAAAGAAAAGGAAAAGAGTGGAAACTGCGGAACTGCGGGAATCTGTGTGTTGGGAGTCTAACAAACCCAGGGTCTCTGAGGAAGTGCTGTAAGAGGCAAAGCCCTCAGCAAGACTGTCCAGGAGAATATCAGAGATCCAGGAACGAGGAGTTCCTGAAAAACTCAGGATAGCAGGGTACTGAAACAAATCCTGATGCAGTTACCTGCTAAAATCAGGATTTATATATGGGAATTTATGTGTAGGTACAAGGTGGCCACGAGAAACTCAACATCACACCATGAGGGAACCCCAGGTTGGAACCACACTGTAAATAGACATGAAATAAGGAAAGAGAAGCATTGTAACACTGCATTATGTTATTGTAGGGTCAGTGGTTCTCTCTCCCATGATGGACAGGACAGGAGTGATGGCTGAACTGCAGCAGGTGAGATGAATCCCAAGAGCAAACACTCTGGAGCTCTGGGATGAGTTAAAGTGCACGGGGATGCTGCCGAACACCCATCCCTGGAGGTTTTTCTTCAGGTGAGACACAGCTCCGGCAGAAGTGATGGCAGAATTCAGAAGAGGAGGTGGGTTACATGATCCCCACCTTTCTCTTTGTGTTTGCATCGCTGCTGCAGCTGTCCCTGGTCTGCTCTTTTTTTTGCCTCAGTACAGCTATATGAATATGTAATGCATTTTGAAATGATACTTATTTTACACACTGCAGAATGTAAAAAAAAAACCCCCAAAACCAATCAATGTTATGAAAACATCTTTTAATTTCAGAGACATTTCTTCAAAGGTGGGTGTATTTCTCCCCTGTCTGGCAGCTGGAACATTTTGATGCAGGCTTCTGTGATCTTTTTATCACATCCAGTTGACGCTGAGGTGAATTTCAATTATACACAGCATTTCTTCCCTTCAAGTTTTCTGAGTCTTTGAGCAACCTGCACGACAAGACATTCAGTAAAGCCCTGAAATCCTGATAGTCCTCTGTCATAAGGTAGGATCAGTCTGGATTCCACCAGTGCTGGTGGGTGTGCAGGCCCTCCCCCACATCAGCAGTGGTAAAAAATGTTAAAGGTAGGGGAGTGGAGGGAGGGAATGGAGGGAGGGAAGGGAGGGAGGGAAGGTGGGGAGGGAGGGAGGGAAGAAGGACGGAAGGAAGGAAGGAAGGAAGGAAGGAATCACAAATAAAATATCCAGTTTTCATCCTTGTGCACGCCAAGCAATGAGCATTCTCCATAATTCTTACCATTAATCTGTGATGAATTTTTTAGTCTACTGAAGGTGTCTTTCTCTGTGCCTTCATATGTTGCTCAGATTTGGAAGGGCTGTGCCTTCATTCACCTTGCTGGTATTTTCTTCCCATGACTGTCTCACTGAAATTCCTGTGGTGTTGTTAGGGGGGAGGCTTCGTGGATTTCCTTGGGGAACACACACACACGTGAAGAAAATTTTATAATGAGGCTGCTCTAGAAGGATCAAAAGCTTATCTCCAGTTGAGATTCCACAAATTAAAAAAATATTTTTAAAATATTATTAAAATGGCAAAATCCTGTAGTAAGATGGAATCTGTACCCTGGTGGTTCCGCACTCTGGCACGCACTTTTCTCCTGTCCGTTGCTGGTCTCTCTGTCAATTTGCAGTTCTTCTGCTGCCAAGACATTGTAATGAAAGCAAAACCTATGACACTGGTGCTATTCAGCCACTCACCCTGTTCCTAAGCCAAAAATGCTTTTTTGGTCTTTTTCTCCTTTTCATTAAGTTAAAGATGCAAATGACATCCCAGCAGTTGACCCATTAAGACAAAAAACCCCAAACCCCACTTTTCCGGACTTTGTATGCCCAGTACTAAATAAACACAGCATGAGCAGAGGTGTTCTATTTGCATTATCCTTTCAATTAATAATGTCTAACACTATTGTAAAGTCTTCTGAGTTTCTGGAAATATTGTAGGTTATTTTAGGTGGTCCTTGGAAAGAACCTCTGTGCACTGAACAGAGTTGCTGTGCAACATTTTAGAACTTAATTAGTTGTAACTACGAAATCAAATCACCCCAAAGTCTCACCCTCCCCCTATACTAAGAAAAAAATGCTGCATAAAGTGTGATTATGTTTATAAAAACTATTTCCCAGGCACCAACCAGGGCAGTGAACTAAAGAAACAGAAGCATTTACTGAAGTAATTCAATTTTAAACGCCGTCCAAAAAGAAGAAAGACAAAATCCACCAATATGTTAAATTAATCTTTAAGAATGAAATTAAATTGGCTTCATATGTCAAGGGATTTTTGTGTGTTTGATGGTATTTGCTGATAATTTTTTTCTGCAGATCCAGCTAGGCTATTAGCCCAATATATTGACCAATTAATTAGCACTTTTATTCCAAACATGGAAAACTTGCAGTGAAAGATCTTGGGCCTTGACTGGTTGGTTGAGTGTGCATTTGTTTACTTTGGGTAAATTAAGTTGCAATAAATTATCTTAGAATATCACAAAATGAGTAAGTGGCATAGGTAGGTAAGTGACACAGTTACAGAGGCAGGAATATATATAGAAAATAGCAGAATATAAAACAATAATAACAATAGATAATAATAAAATGTAGACAATAACAGATGGATTGAAAATGGTAGATCAGGAACTTCTGCTGTCCTAAGCCACAAGAACCATGGGGACATTTAATGTGATAATAAAAAAATTAACAACACTGTTTCTCACAGGAGGCTGTGACAAAGCATCACAGGCCCACAAAATTGCTTCCCAGGGGGCAGAATATTTACAAAAGCTTCCATCCTCTTACCCTGAATTCAGTGGAAGTCGTGTTTTGTACTTTGCCAGTGTTGGAGCCTGTGTCTCTTAGAGGGCAGGAGGAATGCTGGTGTGATTAACAGATTGTCCCCTTTTGCATGAAAAAGGTCATTTTGGGAGACAGAACACCAGACTAGATGGTCTTGGGTTTGGTCCAACCGGGAAATCCCAGTATTTCCCACGAGACATGCAGCTTAAATGCTGAACAAATGTCTTGTCACATCCCTGAAGGAGGGAAGAGAGAAGTGGGATCTACAGAGTGGAGACTACACACAGCAACACAGAAACCAAAATGTTCTGCAGCCTGCCTACTGCAGCAGTTTAATTTAGCAAAGCAGCTTTTACTCAAGCAGAGGAGCAGCTAGATTTGTAGGTGGTAGGAACTGTTCTCAGTCAAGATTCGAAGACATTCACAGTTCATGGGGACAATCCCCTACAGCTTTTTCTCATGCAAAAGTGCAATTGACCTGAAAAAAGTGTTCTGGCAGAGAAAATAACTTTTGTTCAGTGTTTATGTTTAGCAATAAAGAAGAAATAGCTTTAGGCAGATCATATGGCAAGAAAAAAAAAAACAGAATGTGTTACAAAGCTAAAAAAATAGTTTTAAAAATATCTGAGAGATAATATTTCAATTAATACCCAGAACTTGTATGAGAACTTTGTTGGGAAAGTACAGAAAAGAAATAATGGTAGGAATCTTGGGGCAAGAAGTAGATTCCTGGTTCTGTGAATTCTTCAACAGCTGAGTGATCCAGAACTCAAGCTTTGGGTTTTGTTACCAGTCCAGTTTCACAGTTGATGACACAAACAAACTTTATGGCTCTCTTCTAATGCCTGCCCGGAAAATATATTTTTTTGACTGTTTTACAGAGGAATGAGTGAGATTTAATTCTCAGTGTTTTGAGGTGTTTAGAAGTCATAACTAAATACGAAAGGGTCTTTTAATTTCATGACCTTTGGTATCTAGAAGTGGAGTATGAGACAGGCGCATCTAAATTGGTCATGTAGTACCAGAAGAAGTGAAAGACAAGAGGAGAAGGGCTCTTGCAGGTAGGAAATAGGTAAATTAGCTAGCTCTCATTTTGCACACACACCCACCCACCCCAATTTCTGACTAAAACACAAAATGGAGAACTGGCTTTGGAAACACTCTTAGCAAACATCAATAGCTGTAAACTGTACATCTGGAAAATTTCTGTTCTGAGTTTCTGTCTCCCTTTATGCCATTGTGTGTATGATTCCATTATTAGATAAGAGAATATGTTTGAATTCAGCAACAGTAACAGATGGAATCTTGCATTCTGAGTGAGATTGGGTACTATAATAAGGTAATGTGGGGGTCTGTGTGTTTTTTGCTTGTTTGTTTGGGTTTTTTTTTTTTTTTTGGTTGAAAAGCCCTCTTTGAAAGCATTTTAGATTTTTTGCTTCCTTTCAGTTCATTTTCTTCCTTCATAAATATATTCTGGCTTTGCCTCTGTTCTTCCAAGCTGTTGTCCTGGTTCCTTGTGATAAGGCTGGTATCAACCTCACCGTGTCTCCAGGAGCCTCCCAGGAGAGGAGGTGGTGTTGTCAAAGCAAAACTAAACCGTGCAGATGATGGGGCTTCCTGACTCCTTGCTGAGTTGAAAGCATTGCCATTTATCCTTCCACCCTTTGATAGTAACTTCCTCATTTTCTTTGCTAATGCGTTAAAACTGGCGGAATTATCAGGGACTGTGCAGGAAAGGGCTGTGTGATAATTTATTTCTACGTAAATATGCACACACAGACACACACGCAAACACTGCCTCCTTTGTTTTCAGTGCCAGGCTGAGCCTGTGAGCAAAAAGCATATCTCAAGTGTTCCCCAAACTCTACAGCTGCGTTATTTCTGAGCAGCATGTTTCATTTAATTAAGACACAAATGATGTTGTGCCAAAGCTATTATGACTACTGCATATATCACAATTAAATAAAACCCACAGAAGCCAGGACTGCAAAGTCACATTTCCAGGCACAGACATATCTTCCTTTATCTGTAGACAGCCAATTTGCTATTCACAGACCTACCAGTGCACAGAGGGTTCCCCAGGCAAGATTTCTGCACATATGTTCCTGCTCCTTTTTCTTCCCTAGCTAAAGCCTGTGGGATAAAATGACTCAGAGAGCTTTGAGAAGGTGCTTACTGGACATGGCTAAATTTTAAAAATTCATTAATTACTAGTCAACACAAAATGCCAACTATATCTCACTCCATTTTATCCTCACCCCACAGATTTAATGTGTTTTGCTAGGTGGACAAGCATGACACGTGGCATAAAGTGTCCAGTTGGGACAGTGTGGAAAGTGCCAGAGAGCAAAGAGAGACACAAACACAAAACCTTGCTGAAGTTGAGAGAACAAATAAATCAGTCTGAGGAAGTGCCTTTGGACAAGCCACTGAGCGTGGTGTAGCAGCAGCCTGGGGTGTTTCCATCTGGGAGAGTTCAAACAGCCTGTGAATCCCAGGCCCTCTGGGCTGTGGGAAGCTGGCTTGGAGAATTTCTTGTTTTCTTTCTTGGGAGGTGAAGCAGAGGCTGGCTAGCTGATGCTGTAAGCATTCCCTGCTGGCTGATCTACATCAGACAGAGGAATTTTCTTAACCTCTAGACAAAGAGAAGGCCAGACCGGCCAGACGGTTTGCAAGGGAGAGAAAGAGCCTGCTGAAATGAAGGACAGAGCTGATAGAAAAAAATCGTGCTGGTGAGAGAGGACAATGCCTGAGGGCTAAAAGACAAGAATTTTAATCCTTCTGGGTTGTGTTACGCTGGACACTGGAAGTCTTCATGCCAGATTTTCAGAGGAACGTCGTCACTCCAGTGATATGGGCACACTGAACGCCTTCATGCAGGGTCTGCAGGTTTTTAATCCACCTGAGCAAGCCCATGGGCACAAAGATTAAATGAATGGGGAACCCTAGGCAGCCTTGAAGGGTTTCTGGTGACTGAAGAGGCAGTGTAGATCCATGCTGATGCATTCAGGTGGGAGCTGCCTAGGGAGAGCTAGCAGCAAGTACCAAGTGTAGGAATGTACCTGAACTCCCGTAAACCTTTGACTTCACTCCCTGGCCAGAACGCAGAAAAAAGCACTGGTTTTGGCAATAGGTGTCTAAATACCCTGGGGTGTCCCTTACAGGATAACTGCAGCCCATGGGTGTGGTGGTGCTGGAGGGCTCTCATACAGCTGCTGCTGCTGAGAACATTTGGAACTGGGGGATGCTGGATGGGGGCTTTCTTGTCTAGAGTTAGTGAAAGCCCCCTTCTCAAGAGATAGCCTTAATCACCAAGCTCCAGGAAGGCTTGTGCATGGCCTACCTCCCTGGAGAAGTTTGGCCATTGCCTCTTCAGGGATGCAGGAGCCCTCAAGCTGGGAAGAGAGCAAGCAAGAGTTAGGCATGATATGAGCATTTCTGTCAGGATGGGGTTTGGGTGGCCTTCCAACACAAATTGATAACCCTGGGTAGCAGGTACTCAGCTCCTCAAATGAGAAAGTGCCACAGCACATGTGGAAGTCTAGCCTTGGCTGTAGCAAATACTGCTATTCAAAATGAAAGCTCTGTGTTCTTGCAGGCAGCTATCTTGCAGGCTTGGTAGTTACTGGCAAAAGGAACCTTTGGACTGCATTTGGATTTGGATGCCAATAACCACTGTAAGGTCTCCTTTTAGCTCTACATCTCATTCAATGCGTGTTTCCTAAATTCACTTAATTTCTGGCCTCTGGATCTTTTAAGTCTTCTTAAGTTGTTCCAGTTCCCATCAGAAATCAAAACCTGGATTCTGAAGCTGTTATTATCTTGATACTGTGACCCAATGCTCACTTTCTTTCTCCTGGCAGCTCCAACTTTTCTCTGGGATAAGAAAATTAACCTCACATGTAGATGAAAGTATCTGGAAAGTCAGCATCTAGTTTTTCCCTTGGTTGTCAAATCGAATAGGAATGTAGCCATCATCTGTTAAAGATGAAACACTTTTCTCCACGGGAGAGAAAATCAAGCAGTGTTGTGTGAGGCAGAGTCCTCCCCAATTCACCAGAGATCCTCGCCCAGGTCTCGCTTTCATTTGAGTGCTTTTTTCTACCCACTCATTTCCCACTGTGTGAACTGCACATCAGAAGGATCTGAGGAAAAGCAGAGATCAGAAGGGATTCAGAGACGAAGCTGGCTGTGTGTGACAGGGAGCACCATGCAGCAGGACGCTGGGCATTAGTCACTGTGAGACCTCGAAAGCCAATACAGCACCAGTAGACGACTGGTTTTGGTCCGGAGAACCAATAAAAAGGGGAGGGTGTGAACAGATACAAAACTGTTTTCTGGCACTTCCAGTCTTGCAGCAACTTTTGCTGCATGCTTGTCTTAAACAGCATCTCCCTGGAACCAGTGACTTGTTGGGCAGGACACCCAGTGAAGCACCAGCGTTGCAGAGGAGGATGGTTCTGATGAGCCACAGTGGCCCGCCTGGCTGCTTCAGGAGCAGGATTTTCCTGAGAGGCTTTGGCTGCTCAAAGGGAAGCACTGGAATGAAATCATATTTTAAGCAAACATCCCAGCCTCCCCTACCCTGTTTTCATAGAGCAAATTATTGATCAAGTGCCAAATGTTTGGTTCTGTACCTTTATCACTCGATTTCAGATAAAACCAGCTTGTGAAAATGAAATAAAAGTGGTGTGTAGAAGTTCTGGCGTGGGCAGTTGAGCTGGGGTGCTTTGTTGTGAGCAGCATAATTTAGTGCTAATACAGAAATTAATACTGTCAACTACAACACCAGGACAGATCTGTAACCTCATTAGGAAAAACAGGGAGTGCATCCCCAGTCACTGGTACTGAATATTTTACTGAGGGCTTCTGCAGTCCAGGCTGACTGGTCAGATCAAACCACCAAAACATCATCCACAAGAGTTTAAATATTTAGTCTGAGATGTAGGTGGGATAGCCTAAAATGGAGATCACAGAATTCCAGAATGGGTCAGGTTGGAAGGCACCACAGTGGATCATCTGATCCAACCTCCTGGTTCAAGCAGGGCCATCCCAGAGCACATGGCACAGGATTGTGTCCAGATGGTTCTGGAACATCTCCAGTGAGGGAGATCCTCAGAACTCCTGCTTATGTTATAAACAGACCTAAACCCAGCAAAGATCTCTGCCTGCCTGATTCTGACAGACCTTTAAACATACACTGTTTTATTTCTAGGTGTACCTGCCTGAATTTCTCTCGTGGCAACACTGAGCATTTCCCTCTTGAAATTCCTCCAGGAGCAACACATTAGGCACTACTCCACCTAGGGATGTGGGAGATGGTGTGTAGGGCTGAGGCTGGCGTCTGCACAAATCCTGATAGCTTTTATTCATCATGAAAAAAACAGACTACTCTGCCTCAGATCGATTGCTCAGCATGTCCAGCCCATTCTGAGCACACTGAATTTCTTCTCTGTGTGAGGCAGGGGGAGGATGCTCATGTGCATTTCATCTGGCAGTGCTTTTGGAGGTCAGACATCCCAGACGTGTGCCCCACACCAAAATAATACAGCAGCAGCCTTTGACAGGCAGAGAATGGAAATCAGTTGTTAAAAACCACAGCGTTGATAAATCCTGTTGAGGTGCTGTTCTCCCAGTTGCAGATGATGCTGGGAGCAGGAGCTGAAAGGCAGAAAGCATCCTTGTGTGCATGGACTTGAAGTACTGGATTGTTTTTGCTGCTCTGTGCTCCCCTAAAGGCACTGTGGAATCTGCTTCAATGCCATCAGCTCCAGATTTAAAAGTGCCTCCTTTCTCACAGTGAAACAAATGTGTTCTCTGTACTGGGGCAGGAGAAGGTTAGGGCTGAGGAAATTGAGTTAGAGAAGCAGGTAGCAGAGCAGAAAGAGTGCACTGATCAATCCAGCACATCTGCAGCTAACTCGTGGTTACGCCTGTGGCCTGGCTGCCCAAACTTCCTGCCCTCTCCCAGGGACTGCAGGATTTGCAAACAAGTGTGGGTTTTATACAGAAATAGGCTGAAACTCTGGGGAAATGCCGGGGGCCAGGAACCTGACACAGGATACAGGAGCAGTAGCGGTGCCCCAGCGTCACGTCCACGCTGCTTCCCGTCCCAGCTCCAGGGAAAGCTGATCACCCCAGGTCACGTGTCCCACCTGAGAGCCTCTTTTCCTGAGGAAGTTCCCTTGTGCACTTTATAGCACTGCTCCAGGTGCAGGTGAGGCACTGAATCTGCCTTTGCTGCCCTGATCACTGAGAATCCATTGGAATGGCGCACGTGGTGGGACTCCTGGGGCTGTCCCGTGCAGGGCCAGGAGTTGGACTTTGTTGACCCAATTTGGTCCCTTCCAACTTGGAATACTCCGTGATTATTTGGGACTAATTTAAGATCTCCCTCCTCTTGTAAAATAACTGCCTTATTGCATGTCCTGATATTAAAAGAGTTGAAATAAGTGAATATTTATTTTACTCTGCTATCAGCATTCCTAATGCTTGTTATGGGCAAAAAGAGAACACTCCACAGACATAAAGACAATAGTTATTATTATGAATAATAACAATAAAATCTTTATTGTCTTAATGGTAATCCTAAAAGATTTTCACGAGCCTAGACTAAATTATTACAGGAAAATAAAGAATATTATTATGTATAAAGCTCAGTTACACAAAACAGCAGTACTGTTTCAATATGATCAGCTTTATTTTTCCTCCTTGGCATTCTGATTATTTTGATTCACCTTGGGGAGCAATTTTTTTTGCATTTTCTGATATTTAGCCTCTGCCATGCCTCGTACCCACCCCATGACTTCCCCTCTGCTGCTGCTCTCCTTTCCTGCCTGCACTCCTCTGCACACAGTCATAAATTTCCACACTGCACTAGAGTAATAAATATCTCATTCTCCACAAAATAACTACCTCTTACTGCCACCTTGTCTGGAAACTGCAGTTACATCATGCAAAGAGAGGCAAAAGTAAGACAAATTGGCCACAGCCAGCTGGCCATTAGAAAAATCACTGATAACAGCTAAAACAAGTTAAAACAAAGCTCTGGGCAGGTCAAGGCAAAATGAAACAGAGGAAACCTGACGTGCCTCAGTCCTGCAGCCCCTCCAGAGCAGCGCAAAGTCTGAGGGCTGTTACTATTGATAGCAGCACTACATTTCCTGGCCTACAGGTCTGCCAAAAATATAATTTCAGAAAGGGAGGGCACTGTCAATAGTAATGACTAAGTTTTCAGAAGGTTCTGAAGCTTATAATAAATCTTTAACGTGAGGGGTTTTTTCCTCATTGCAAGCTGCAAGGGTTGTCTGTTAACACAGCTGGTGAATAATTCCATTTTTCATTATTAACTTGGAAGTATTTATAGCCTGTGACCATGTAACTCACACGGATGTGCTCTGTTTCTACAGTAAATAAATTTAGAATCCTTAATCTCTGCTCAGACAATTTGTTTTTGTGTCATTTTTCTTTCCCTTGTTTTGAATAATTTGGGTATTAGTTATGAAAAGCGCATAACTGCGTAATTTTGGTTTTGCTTTTTTCAACAGTTTTATAACCTCAGGAATATTTGTAATTTAGCTGCTTGCTGTGAGGAAACCATTTATATGAACCGATTGACAACAGCCTTTCCACTGCCCCTGCTTTCAGATAATAACCTGTGGTTACTGTAGCATCTTTCCTTTCTGCCTGCACTGGCACCTGGATACATCAGGATTTTAAGCCCATTTCAATTATTTCTTCTCTTACAATGAGCTGTCCTGTTTCAGCATCATTCCCACTGTACCTTCGTGCCCCTCTGCACATGGTGAGCTGGCAGCCTGTGCTGGGCAGAGATGAGCTTTACCTCCTCAGCTCCTCACTGCTCCCACTGTGCCTGATGGAGGAAATCTCATCTCTCAGGCTGTCCTGGATCCTTCTGCAAAAAAAGGTGCTTTTTTTTTTTAAGGTGTAGCTGAAGCACTGGTCTCCTCTACAAGGTGTTGGTGAGATGCTCATCAGTCCTGACCTGTTTGGGATCAAACTCCATTGGAAAAGCTTTTCCATAAATGCTTTCTGAAAGTGTTGTGTTTGTGGTCAGTTCACAGGTTTCTTTATATTTGTAAAAGCTTATTTTCCCCTCCAGTCTAAATGGCACCTGAATGAATTTAAAATTGCACATCCCCGTCCAATCATTAAGCTAATTAAAGCGAGGCACTGGAGTTCCAAGCAGCCTAATTGTTTGCAGTGCTGTTAATGACAGCACATTAACTGGGTCCTGAGATGACACCAGACAATTTTCTGTGTTTGTTTTATGTCACTTCTCTACCTTTTGAAGAGCTCATCGTGTGGTCTGCTCAGGATGGGTAACTTATGCACTTATCACAACAACACTTGCAATAAATTACAGTAATTCTGTCAAAATACTGAATTAATATCTGATTAACTTGCATTAATTGCCTTACCTGTACTGAAAATGCTCAATTTTGTCACTGCTTTGAGCAGAAGATGTGGCCATGTGGGTTCAGAGACTGCCATATGCCTCAGTTAAAAGTGGAAGAGACATCACATCTGACCAGCTGAATGCCCCTCTCCAGTTATGCTGATTTGGCATTGATAATTAACTGTTGAATAGGTGAGCAAATTATTGCAATAATTTTGTAACCTCCAGATTTCCTGCAAGATAAACCCTGATGCTTCAGTTACCTCTATGAGGGTGGGTCCCCAAACTCAACACACCCACTGGGAAAATTAAAGGGCATAACAGAGAAAAAAAAAAAAAAAAGAAAACCTGTATGTTTCCCCTTAGCACAAAAGTTCTAGAATTTAATTTCTCTGAAGGTGAATACTAAATAATAATAATAAAATGTGACATTAGATTTTTTATGAAAATACATCATAATGGTTAGGCATTGGGCTCACACTTGAGGGAAGACATCCCAGTGCACACCAAAGTCTGCTCGGTGTCTATTAGACATCAAAATTTGCAGACTTAAAAGGGGCCATACGCTGGCATGACTTTTGTTCAGCTCTGCAGACGTTTGACAGGGTGCAGGCAGAAAGATAAGGCCTGGAAAAAGCAATAATTCACTGACCCTACCCGGCCAGCCACCCCTGTCAGCAAACAATCCCGGGCTCACGTGCTGCTGTTTTCCCCTTTCTTCTCTTCAGACTTGCAGGTGAGGGGAGTCTGAGTTTGCTCCTGTCTGGGCATTCCACATGACATGGCTGTGTGGATTTCCAGTTGTCCTTGGCAGAGAGAAAACTCCTCGAGGACCTTTTCTGACCTGGAAGAAACTTCTGCAGCTCAGTGGGAAGGGGAACTTGGACTTTTTCAGCTGCAAAAAGCATCAGCCACCACTAATAGTCTGGAAATAAAAGTAACCACGAAGTCTTACAGAAGATAACAAAACTCACAAAAACTCCCTCTGCCCCTGTTTTGTGGCAGTGAAACCAGAGTGAAGAGTGACATGAGGGACACGGTGCTTCTGTTTTCCCTTTACAAAATTGTAAGTGCAGACAAAACCCGTATTTAACATAATTTGAGAAGTGTTTGCCCTCTAGACCTGACAACAATTTCAAACAAAGTAGGAGCAATCCTACAGGAGTAGAGTTTTACTGCTTTTCCTTCCTCTCTACTCACTTCCCCCATCCTTTCTCACCAATTTCACTTGCCTTGCTTGCTCCTGGAAACATGTCAGCACTTTAGCCTGTAGTGTAATGCTTGGAAAACACCAAATTTTGTGAAAGCTGCAAGCTCAAAAATCGTCTACTTACTTAGAGAATGTAAAGTGTGTCAAATCAGAGATCAAACCCTCTTAAAAAATTTAGCACACAAGCAAAACCACTTCAAACTCAAGAACAGGAATTCAGAACCTGTAAAGCTGCAGTAGCCCTTAGCAGAGTGATGGCTCAATTAATCAGCTGGGTAAAGCAGTGGTTTTAGGTGACAGGTAGGAGAAAACTGCATGCAAGAATATAATGTCCCCCAAAATCAGCTGCTCACGGGTGAAGTCCTCTAATACAAATCCACATGTTACAAAAATCAGTCACAAAATTCCAGTCCAGTGTTAAACAGTGAAATGAAAATAAGTCTTTAAGGCTAATTTGCTTTCTGTGGAGGGAACAGTTAACGATATAAAGACCTCTCAGTCAGCAGGATGTAACCTGTTTAAAATTTATAGAATGTGAAATAAAATTTATAGAATGTGAAAACAAAGTTTCCTATATGAAAAAAAAAAAGAATAAAAGAATAAAAGATTAAAAATCTGCTTACATTGAGCTCTCTGACAAAAATAATTTCTATAAAATATGTCTTATCCTTCAATTTCTGCGAACTACAGGCATATATTGCGCCTTTCAGAAATACACTCAATTGTATATTTTTGCTACTCAGAATAGATTTGGTCTCAGGATTTTGTTTTAAAGGTGATTCCTGGAACTGTTTGCAAATCATGTGAGCTTTTGACTTCATGGAGGCCTCAGATTTAACTCAAATCATTACCTCCTGGGTGATCTCATCTGGTTTTTCTTGGGTTTTTTTTGTGCCCTGGTCCAATTATCAATATCCTAAGTGTTGTCCTCCTCCTCATGTCTCTCTTCGATCTGTTTAGCAAAGGTTTCTCAGCACCAAATCCAAGTCACACCTATTTAAAGCAGGTTAATGGAGGTGAAGTCCTTAGAGCATCTGATGAAAATATTACCTTATCTTTTTCTCAGGTTAAAGAAATTGCACCAGTAGGATTCCTTCATACTATGGAAACTGTTCTGTTTATGGTGCATAAGTTTATTAAGAAAAGAAAATACTTCCTTGTCCAAAGGCCATCCAGACTGAGTTAATTTAATAATCACCTTTGTGAAATTAGTTTTCTAATCAGACTCCTTAACTCAAATAACTTTGTCCTCATACCTCCTAGGCTTCATTCTGAGTTGTGTGAATGGCATCCTGCAGAAGAAAACAACAGTAAAAGCCATGCAGTATCTGCTGACAGGCCATGCATTATACATGGAGAAAAAATAGAGCAAGAGACTCTTCAATTCCAATTTAAAACAACCTCTTTGGAGCAAATCTATTTTCCATCTCCAGCAGTTCCCAACCAACCTGCCTGAAGCCAAGCTCTGTAAGCCAGTACAGATGTGCAAATTCAGTTTGAATAATTAACTGCAGCAGATGATGGCTCTGTGCTACAATGACAGTAGTCGCTAAGTGCAAAAGTTCATGATAATAATTCAGACGCAGTTCAGGGAAATCTGGTTCCCTGCCAGAGCTGCACACCAGGAGGAGAGGAGGCTCTCTGAAGTCTCTGAGTCAGCCACAGATCTGTAGAAATTGGGTTAATAAAGCACTCAGAACAGCGCTCTGAGGCATGACCTGCTGTTCTCGAAGTCTTGGCTCTGAAGTGTACCACAGGTAAACATCTTTAATTTCACTAGAAAAGAACAATTCTGGAGGGGTCAGCAGGGGCAGGTGGGATGCATCTGTCTCAGCAGAACTGACTTTTGTCCTGAGGGAGAAGCACAGATCTGGTGAGATTCAGGTGGGAATTAGGAGTAATTAGGATTAGGCTTCTTCCATTCCACTCAAACACTGGAGAACCCAACCTCCTCAGACAAGTGGGACAAGGAACCGCAAACTGAATGAATTCTGGGTAGAAAAACCCCGCCATAATTATCAAAAGTGATTTGATATTAGCCAGATCCAAACCAGCTGCTTAAAACCCTATACCCACGCTGATAAATCCCTGGTGTTGGGCGAGCATTAACAGAGGGGAGCTGTGATCACAGCAAAGTTAAAACACGCCATGTAAAGCTGTGCCCTATGCAACACTCCTACACACTGCTACCAGCTTATTTGCAATTCAATTGTGCTAACAGTACCAACAATTCCCCTCTGCAATAGGTCTACTGTAGGGACACATGGACTTTATTACCTCCTGTGCCCGAGATGTGAAAAGTTCTGGGACGAGAAGGTGAAGACTGAAATGGTAAAGAGTTGTGCCACGTGCATTGAGGACAGCAAGGTATTTCCAGCAAGAAAAGACACAGATCTTGTCTGTTATTGCCACCATTTAATTACTACAGTGATCAAAATGCCCAAGCCTTGTGTCTGTCAGTTCTTTAGATAAATATCTCTTTATTATATTGCTAGCACTATGTACCTAAAATCAATGTATTTTATTGTAAGAACCACTGTCATTGTACCATCATGAAAATTGAGAATGATTTCCCACTGACAGATGAATCCAATAATTTGTGTAGGGAACTATGTCATTACAGGCAGGGGAAAAACAAAAGTAATACTCAACTAAAAATGAAATAATGTTCTTGCTTTTCAAGTCTTTTAAAATCTTTCTGCCTCCGTAAACAACTACAAAAATTGAGCTAACTGTAATTAATTTTCTTTCTTCAGTTTCTACATAACAAACCTACTATATACTGTCCTAAAGACATCACCTATGCACAGGTTAATAACCTCGTGCAGGAAATTATTTGAACCTAAAGTAAGTTCTTTCTATTCAGACATTTGAAGACAAAAAGACAACTGTTTTCCAAAGTTCACTTGCACAGACAAAAGTAGCATTGGATATGAAAATGTGTTACGATTCTTTTCTTATTGAAATTTCTATGGCTCAAATGTCTTTAAAATAATGTTGTGCTCAGATGTGCAATGGAAAGTTTGTGTGAATGTGTTCTGATCTGTGAGTTTGGTTAATTAGTGACTTTCATTGCATCTTTGATGATTTTCTGTTCAGTTGTTTAGTTTGTGCAATTAGCCACCAAAAATTGGCTGTTGCCATAGGAACTGTCAATCTCTAACTATCCATCTTTCAGGCATAAAATCTGAAGACGTGAGCATTAATCCATACTTTAGGAGCAGTTAATAATTACTTGGTAATTCAATTCGCTTTTTAAAATTATGGATGGAATTGCATTGATTTTGATGACATTGCCAACACAAAATAGTGTGAAAATTGACTCCAGTGCTGAATTTTCTATCCCCGAGTGAGGAAACACCAAGAGGATATTGCCACCTGCACTGAATTTCTCCCCCAAGTGACATTTAAAGTATATCACAATAAACTGTGGGGAAAGGGGAAAAAAAAAATAAAGCCAACCAGAAACGTGCCATAATATTTTATTTATGAGCTGAGAAAGGATTTCTTTCACTAACCCCTGACTTGAACAATTTTTACACTGGCTGCTATAATTTGACCTCACACACAAGATCACTTTATTGACTTAAAGATTCTTCTGTGACAGAAAATGGCGAAGGTATAGCTTGGGAAATGAGGGTAAATGGAAGAAGTGCCCTGTGAGCTGCTAGAGAGAAAGTAGGTAAAAGAAGAGGATGGGGAGGTGAGGAGAAGGGAGGAAATAATTTTAGTGAAATATTACAGCCATAAACAGAGCATAGCTAGAACTGTTAAAATAAACAGAAGTATTCATTCATGTTGCCAATGAATCCCAGCCAAACTAAACAGCTCCAAGACCTTTAATCTTGATCTGTGTGGCACCACCTTGCTCTCTTCTCCAGCCCACAACTGCAATGCATCAAACTTCCCTGGAAATTCACAGCTGCATTACGTCTGCCCAGCCTTCACCCTTCTCAGGACAGACACTTCTTTCAAAAACCCAAAACACATCAAAGTTATCATTCAGGGCCCTCAGAGCCTTCTTTGTTTTACATGTTTGGTGGTATGAAGAGTGCTAGATTTCACCCCCTGGAGATACTCTGTGAAATACAGAGCACACAATCCATCCCACTGCAGTGTGTCACGAGGCATGGAAAGAACCACACGCACACAGTTGGTTCTTTTAGTTCTATTTTTTTTCCTAGGAAACATCCATATTATATATGCTAAAACTCTGGGGGGTGGTTTATAACCTTCCTTTTCACAGGTGTTCTTGGAATGAGTTAAAAAAATAACATCTCTGTGTCTCTGCTGGGAGTGGTGACTCGGGCATGACCAACAAAGCAAAACCAGAGTTAATATTCTACAGTCACTCACTGGACATCAATATCCACAACAGCTCGCAGCCTGAGTACCCTGACATTACAGTTTGAGTTTCACTGCAGTTGGGGCTACTGTGAGCCTCAGGATCTCCTGTGAGACTGAATATCCAGATTCTTTGTTCTTCTGCTGAGGTTTCTTTTAGGCTTGCTAAGATTGCTCCAAATTCAACAGATTTAATGCTGTGGCTTAAGTAATTTCAAGGGCATTCTGTTGCCTCCAACTCTTGCATCATACATTTCCCACATCATCCGAGTCAGTCACATTGATGTTCTAATTTCTCCAAATTCTTCATTATATCGTGTTGTTAACAAATTGATGCGCACTGGTGACAAAATCAGTACACAATGGTTTGTTTCATGTTTAACTTTTTTGTCAATGACAAGAGAAACCAATGCAGTGAGCTGGGAATGAGGTCAGGCAGCACAGACTGAAAATTTTTAGCTGTGAAACAAATTTCATTATTGATAATAAATCCTAAGCTCATGTAGGCTCTATCCAGACAATGTACTGCCACACTGTGTAAAAAAAATCTAAAAAATGGAGAGCCTATGTAATACCTATATTTTAATTACTTTTCTGTGTTATATTTAACTGGTCAGATCTCTTCTGCTCCTTCCACTGCATATATTGGCTTTTCTGAAAGCATGATTTCTCTGCCTCTGCTTACTTCACTGTCATTAGAATTTAATCTGTGGTAGTTGTGCTAACTCAGTTAGCAGCTGACTGCCAAGTTTGAAAAAAAATTGCTTGGGTAGTTGGTTTGGTTTTTTTCCCCCTACTATGTTCTTTAAATCAAGAAGCACAGGCAATGTATGATCCACTTCTAATGTAAAGGGTATTCCCTTTTAAATGTACAGATATTTTTACTGGCATGGCCTAGGGTGGAAGGGGTCCCATGATAACCAAGGAAGTGGTGCAGATTTTCTGATCCTAAATCAGAATGGGCTGGAAATTTGGTCTGGGCCCCACACCAAAACAGCAAAGCAAACTGCTCTGATTTTTCAAGTGTTTCCATTGCAAATGATTTCTGCTCCTAGAGACTTCTTAGCACCAAACAAAGCACTACAAAACACCTTTCTTCTTCTAGGGGCAATTTGAAAGGGTTCAGCACAAGTTATTCAAAGAGGGACAGTCAAAATTTTAGGGACAGGTCCACTTCAAACTCGGGCCCTGAAACTCAAGAGCCCAGGTTTACAGTTCTTATGTGACTGCAGCCATACAACACCAGGTTTTGCTTTCCTTTTACATTCTATTCCTTCTTTCAGTTATATCTAAGAATGTAACCTCTTCAATGTGATCTTTTTCCCCGTGATAACATGGCCTTTTAGCAAGCAAGCACAGTGGTCTTTTAAACAAATTTGGCAAGCCAGGAAAACTCACAAACATAAACCCACATACCCTTGAGCCAACTGCATGGTCTTCAGGCTCTTTACTGAACCCACAGTTTCTTGCTGCCTCCAAATATAAGTTCCACATTTACAGCTTCACTGGATTTTGACTGTGAATGCAGAACTCAAAGAGGGGCACAGGCAGCATTCAGCAAATCCAACCCTGAAACTCCACAGGGATTCAGGAACTTGAAAGGAAACCACCTCCGTTTCTTTAAATCTCCCTCTAGGGAGAGTGAGATATAAAGATTAATAATATTTAATTAATAATATTTAAGTTATTGTGCCTCTTTAGTCAAACCAAGCTGTTTTTCTTCCAGTGGGGCAACTGCAGATGCAATGGAGTGTCCCAGAAGCAGCCTTTGAGGCCTGCTCTGGACCTGTTAGATCATGAGGAGCTTTAAAAAAAAAAAAAGTGTGAAAAAACCCATGGAGAGATAACCACACCTCACATCCAGACTCAGGGTAAGTATTGTCCTCATCTGGCAAAAGCTGTTCCCAGGACTCTGCTTCTCTCTGGGTTGCTGTTCTGGCAGACGCAGGTCCAGGCAGGGGAAAATCACTTTCCTGCATTCCAACTGCACCAAAACCAACACATTAAACCACAAGGGAGATTAAAAATGCTCTTCTGAGAGCACAGTTAAAGCTCTTCAGCCGCCTTCTTGTTTAGAAGAATACTTCATGCATTTCAAAGGGGAAATGGCTCTGAAAGGCCCAGTTCTTAATTTTCTCATTTGCTACTCAGATGAGTGCCTTATCACTTTAGGATCTGATGCCTGTATGTGGTACTTCATGACTGTTAATTGTGCATGTCAGTCTTCATGGGACAGGTCTCAAATGTGCCATTTCCTGTGAGAAAAGAGTGTGAAAACAAAGCAAATATTATTGTTCCAGTAAACTGTCATTTCTTGTTTAAAGGGAAGCTATTAAGGGTTGGTTTTTAGTTACTTACACAGCTCTTTAAAAAAACCAACAAACTTTCAGTTATCAAATTTATCTTAGTTTTCATAATTAAGAAAGAAATAATTAAAAGATTCAAAATGCTCCTGGAAAACACCTGCCAGATGGGCTGAAAATTATTACTAAAGATAATTTTTTTCGAACATCTGCTTCAATCTTGACCTTTGGAAGAGGAGAGAACACACTGCTGATAAGGACTGAAGTTTTTATACTACATCAGTCAATCAAGTTAAATAATTGGACACATTTGCAGGCTACAGAGAAGAGTGAAATCTTGTGATGAATATGAGATTGTCAGGATTATTTTTTTTTCAAAATAACTTAATTAAAATGTTGGTTTCTGAGTTAGGAGGCTGGTAAGATAATTATTTGAAAAGTCCTATAAACCCAGTTAGAGGCACAGAGGTTCAAAATACAGGTATCAATCCTCTACATCTTTCCCATCTTAAAGCACATTTCAGTTTTTTATGGCTGAACATTTCAGGCTTTTTAACAGACAGGGAAAAAAAGAATTACTGTTCCATCTTACTCTATGGATTTCACGTCTTTTCACGAGAATTGAAAAAGTAGAGATTTAAGAGCCTCTGTAGGCCCTGCATTTCACCAGATTCAGCCTGTGTGTTAAATAAAAACTGATTAAATCCCTGTGTGAACGGCCTCAATACAGACGTATGTGGTGTTAGATCTGTGTAGTTTGATATCTCTTGTGTCTTTGTTGGATTTTTCCTGACTTTCTCAAAATCCACTCTGCAGAAATGACCTATTTTTCCTTTCCTTTCTCACCATGCAACATTTTCTTTCTCATGATCCAGCTGTAGAGGAGCTACTGGTGGTGGAGGGTTATGTGCGTCCCCTGTGAGGTGTGGATATGCATCCTGTGAAGGTGCCCTTTGTGGTGAGACAGACAGAGGTGTGGGCACGGCCAGCTGATCCTTGACCACGCAGGTTTTGTGTCTGCTGGGTTTACCTCTCCTCTGCCTTAATATTTCAGACAACTTATGTACACCTGAGATGGATTCTGAATTCACATCCACGTGAAAAGCCAAGAAAGGTGTATCAGGAGTGGTGGTGTCCTTACCCCTAGATGTTTTACTGAAACATGTGCGAGGGTAGCATCCCACACAAATAGTGAGAAAGTTTCTGGTTCAGCTCTACCTGTTCCTTTGCTCTCCCCCAGAAAATGTCACATCTTTGTGATGGGGCCAGAGGAGTGGGAGATGAGTCTCCTTGGTTAACATTCAATCATACTGAAAGGCATTTCTTCTTTGGAAGAAAGCCACAGCAGCCTGCTCTCATAGAGGTGCCTGAAGGTTAGAGAACCTCTCCCAGGCCTTGTCTGATGAGTTACTACAAGGCTTAATTCAAAGCTTGTTGTTGTTAATGGCAGCTCCTCTGTGGACTTTAATGCCTGCTGGGTTGACTTCACGGATCTTTGGGACATCATATGAAGGAATTTAAATAATTCACAGGAATTATCATTTTTAATGACCAAAATCATGCAGCAATGCAAATGTGAATTGCTTAACATGATTTTTTTCTGTTATAGAATCACAGCAGAATGGTT
>WBMZ01009345.1:0-63637 GCA_013400975.1 Atrichornis clamosus | reverse complement strand
GGGGGCGGGCGGGAAATAATTATTATTATATATATAAAAAGAAAGAAAAAAAAACAAAGCAAAAGTGACAATTGTATTCTTTTTAGGACAAGCACGATTTCTCCTTTGCGCTTTTCCATGGACGCATTTCACCCACTTGCATGATGATGATGATTAAATTTGTATCTGGGAAAAAATATTCTCTATAGTAAAGGAAAACAAACAGAAACCAGACAAACAAATGCAAACTCCGATCGAATTTGTACAAAAATTAAAAATTAAAAAAAAATTAAAAGGAACTCCTTGAAGAGGGAAATAACAAATGTTTATCGCCTTTTTGTTGGTCCTATTTCTCTCTCTTTCTCTCTTCCTCTCCTTTTCTCCTTTTTTTTTTTTTTTTTTTTTTTAGTCCAAGTGATGGTCCAGCCAAGATGCAATTTTCTGTTTTTTTGTTCCGCAGACAATCATTTTATTCGTAAGCACCTTTTTTTCTACACTTCTGTCACTGCCTGTGTGGGTACTGGTTATAAATGTGGAAAAAGAATAGTTATGACTGTAACAGATTTTTATTTTTATTTCAAAATTTTATATGAATTATGTATATCTTAATGATGCGGTCATTTTCCCAGTTTGTAATATATGTGTAGAAATGCTTGTATATGATATTTGCTCTCCTCTTTCTTTCTTCCTCCCCTCTCTCTATCTCCCTCCCACTCTTTCTCTCTCTGTCCTTTTTATTTTCCTTGACTCGGTGTTCCTTGCACAAACTTAGCTGTCAAAATCTGACGTGCTAGGTTTTCAAAAGGGACCTCAGCGATAGAAAAAAAAAAAGAAAAAGAAAAAAAAAAGCTTAGGGTGCAACTGTAGTTATCTTATGCAAAAGCTATTTTGAGTATTTCATAGCAGCTTTGGGGGGTCTCTTCTTAAACTCCACGTAGGACGCTTAAACTATTGTTTCCTTAACTGCGTGTTTATCTATATGTACAAACTTTCTAAATCAAATACAGTATTCCATTTTCTTATCTACCCAGCGATGTTGGTGTTTCTGTTCGCCACCGAAAAACTCTCCTTTCCCGTGGGCTCCTCGCCCCGCACTCTGTCCTGCCGCGGGGCGCTCAGCGCCGCGCGGCCCCTATGCCTCTCCGGCCCCCGCCTTCCCCAGCTCGATGGGACACCCCGGTGGGATTTTGCAGGGACGGCGTGACCCTGCGAGGAAGCTGCGGGCGGCAACGGGGACACAGTGCTGCCATAGCGGCGGCAGCGCGGGGTACGGCCGTGTCCCTCCGTGTCCTCTCCGCCACTGCGGACTCCATCGTTTTTCCCCACCCCGGTCATTTTTTTGTGCACTGCGAGCTAAAAGCTTCCCCCGACCGCTTGTCTGCTGGGACGGGTGTCTCTAGAGAGCGGTTAAGACATCTCGGGATTTGTTTTGTAGCTTTAAATGAAAACAAAAACAAAAACTCTTCATCCTAAACGGGTTGCAGCTCCTCCCCTCGAATCCAGAGTATATTGTAATGTGCTGAAAGAAGCCTTTATTTGCATGACTAACAGTATTTCAGCATCTTTCTTTCTTTCTTTCTTTTTTCTTTTTTTTTTCTTTTTCCTTAAAGTTTTTCTTTGCCCTGGGCAGATTATTCAGCCGTGAATTAGCAAGAGGTAAATTCTTAACTTGTTTTTACTTGAAAATACAATTTTGAATATTACCAGGGATTTAGAGAGAAACGTGCCTGGAATTTCTTGACCATTTCCAAACTAATATGGATTTCCGATCTACCTTTGTGTTGCCCGAGTCCTCTCTCCCTCTTTCCTCCTCCCCTTTTTTAGTGAAGTCCGAGCTAGGTCTACAGAGAGCCATAGGAAGAGCATGGGCTCTTCCACCCTCCTCCCTTCCCTCTCCCAGGCCTCAAGAGGCTACCTGTGGATTTGGGAGAACCCCCATAGGGTGAGAGATCTCAGACCAAGTCACTAGTGGGTAATTTTAAGGAATAAGTTGATGCGCGAATACCTTCACACACTGGTTCCCCCGAGGAAAAGCCGCGCGTGTGCGCGCAGTGAGCACCTAGGGAACACATCGCCGCGTGTGGCGGGAGCCACCGCGGGGAAGGACACTTATGGCCCGAGGCAGCGCCCGCTCCGTCAGGGTTCTTCTCCCCCCGCCCCACGGGCTTCGCTCAACGCGCGGCTCCGCGGCGGGGTCTTCCCCACGGGCAGCTCCGGCGGTGTCACTGGCCCATGGCCAACACGAGTGGAGAGTTAATAGAAAATAAAGTCCGGTTGTATCAAACTGAAATGGACGGGAATTGCTTGAAGGCAGACACACAATAGGGCTCCCGTGTTCCGCGTGGGTGGTGTGATGGACCTAGTTTTTCCCCTCCCCCACGAGGCTTTTTGAAGGGAGAAAAATTACCCAGGAGGGGATAAAAGGTTCCCCCGTCGCCGGCACCCTCGCCGGCTCTCACGTTAGAGCTTCGGCTGTTTTTTCTCTCCCCACCGGCAGAAAGGCAGCGGAGTGGCCTTTAGAAGAACAAACTGGACTTCCAGTCACCCCTGGGTTTGGGTAGGAAGCTCTTTGATGTCGGTACATGGTTCTTAAATGCAGTATTTCTGTTCCTCTCTGGTAGCAGTGTCGTTCTCATCCAGCAGTACTTTTAACGGAATTTAGTATCTGAAAGGATTCAGAGGCGTGAAAGTTTGGGATATAATTTTTTCCTTTCACTTCATTTTCGCGTCTCGATGCTGCAGCTAGAAGGCGTCAAGCCGGCAGCAATAATCTACCTCAGCTCAGCCTTACACTGATACGTTTGGATTTTTCTTCCCTCTGATTAAGCCTCACGAAGATCGCCACGTCGTACCTTGGCTGTTAGGGGAGGCCAGAGATCGCCCTTAGCCTCGCCCCAGCGGTACCTGGCCTTAAACTCCAGTACAGCTTAAGTAAGGGCAGGGCCTTTCCTCCCATGCCATTTGTCACTCCCCATCCCCAAGAAGTTGCTCCTTTGGCCGGATCCCCAGCCCAAATCCGAAGGAGGGAGCTGCCCGAGCCACGCTGGGGGTGTCCACCTCTCTCGGTAGCCCATGGATCTTTGTGCAGGGCGGCTGAGGGGTGGGGAGCAGAACACACACTTATCCAGGGGGCGTTGGTGCCTGCATGTTTTCGGGGTGCCAAGGGTGCAGCTAATGATATGCCGTTTCAAAGCCGGACTTCGTAATGGATAAATGATGTTGTTTTAGGATTTGCATTAAAAACCTGAATGGCTGATTGAGGTGTAAATCTATGAAAAGCTGCGTTTAAGCCTTCTCACCCACTAAGTCCATCTGTCCCGGGAAGATAGGGCCTATCGAGCCCCGCCAAACTGGAGAGCTGCCTCCTCCCTGCCCCTGGCCCGGCATTATCCACAGGCCCTCTCCAGCATTAGTTTATTATCCGCGCCGAGCCGGGCCGTTGATTAAGATGAAATTACTCGGAAGCTGAAGTGCGTCTGATCAATATTTAAGAGAAAGCCGGAGGACAGGAGGCAGATGGCCGGAGCCCGGCGGCCCACCGCGCTGCCTCCCCGGGAGCCGGTCGGGGAGGCCCTGCTCCCCCGGTCCGCTCCGTCCCGCACCGCCGCCTCTCGCCCACCGCCGCGGGGGCACTGCCCCGCCCCACCCGTCGGAAGTCGGGCCGAGACCAGAGCAGTTCGGAGACGGTAGTTAACCCGCTCAACGCCCACCCCCTCGCCTTGCGGCTATAACACCGCTTTCATCCCCAACGAGCTCCGGTTTGCGGGTCCACCGGTGTGCGTGCCCCGCGGCGTGGAGATGTGGGGACCGCCGAAGCCACCTGCCTGCCTCCCTCCCTCCCCGTGGTCGCTGCCCGAACCCTTTAGAATGGCTAGGAGTCCTTTGTGTGCCTGCTGGGCCGGGGCTGCTGCCGACCCTCCACGGTCAGGCGTGGGCTTCGGTCACTCCCATCTCTCTGTCCGATCAATTACAGCAGCCTTTTCGAGGACTTGAATCTGCTTGCCCGTTGCCCTTAATTTTTAGCATACCCAGATGAGGTTACTGCCCCGGCCCGAAGTGAAAAGAAATGTGGACGTTGGTGCCCTGGTATTGCTCTGATTTCCTCGGTTAGCTGAGCACAACTTTCTATTCGTGTTTATTCATGCAGTTTCTTATTGAGCTCCACATCTCACTGGCCTGGATTCCGCGTGTAGGGAGAGGATAGACAAACATTGCCTTTTTCTAGAGCGCACACATGCACACGATGTGCAGACTGGCACACACACGCACACACACGCACACACACGCGCAAGAGTACAAAATGCAGAGGGTCTGTAGCCGCACCACCACCCTGCAGAGAGCCCAGATACACAGAAGTTTGTAAATAGTGTATAAGAAAGAGGGAAATCAACCAAACCACCCAGTTGCAAGCTGTCCAAGGGATGGAGAAGGCAGGGAGGCGGGTGTCTGTGTGTCTCTGTGTGTGCAAGAAGGAGTTGGGAAGAGAAAGCACTGAGGATATTACTGACAATCATGGTAAATATTCTCTTCTAGCACGGTAATGACAAAAGGCAAGGGCTGTTGGGCTATAGTCGTGATTAAATGATACGAAAGGGATTTGTGTTGCTGTGTCTGGAGGAAGGACGGCTGAGAGGTTTTGTTTTCGATGCTGTTTTATTTTTTTTTTTGAAAGCAAGGTGGTTAAAGACCAGGAGGCTTCAGAGCGGCTTGGCACCTCCTGATCTGCAAGAGAAGAAAGATGCTAAAGAGTATTGAATAAAGAAAGTGTAGATGTAAATACCTGGAAGTGTATGGTTAGAATCACCTCGCTGTAAGCGAGATGAAAGGGCAGAATCGTCTGTCCCTGTGGCAGACAGGTCCTTTGCCGAACAGGTAGAAAGAGAAAGACGAGAACTACACTAGAAGTCAAGATTTACAACAACTAAATCCAGGCTGTGACTGACTTTAATTTCAGTCCTAGTTATCAGAGGGACATTTTGCTATACTGCAAATATTTGGGGTTTGGTGTGGTTTTTTCCCTCATAAAAACATCATTAGGGAAAGTTCATTCAATAATAGGGTCAATTAAAGTGTATTTTTCAATGAATGAAGGAAAAAATGCTTTCCTACTAGATTAGCCTCTCTAGCAATATCTGGCGAAAACAAAGTAGTGCTGCAGTTTACCAAAACAGACCAATTTCGACACGACCTGGAGGAGCACGTGTGTTTGTGTGGGTGTGTGCATGTGTGTCCATGGGTGAACCCACACATCCGCAGAGCGTGGCTGTGAGCACTCGCAGGTGGGATGGAGTTGATGTACATAATGTCCACACACAGAGAGGCATATATATATATGTACACACATATGCATGTTTTCAGATTAAAGGAGCTCTTGTAATATCTTGTAGAACACTAAATATTCCCTTTAAATATCTAAATAGGTCAGTAATACAGTTCAATAACATTGGAGGTGCCTGTATATTCTTTCTCTTCAGTCTGTGATAAAACATTCTTTAAGACTATTGGGATTTTACACTGTAATTCTATTAAATAGTAATTGAAGGGTCGCGAGAGGCTATGATACAGGATCAGCAGTGTGTAAGCCATCCGTTTGAACTTTAATTTGGAATCATAGGCAGATGGGATCACGGCCTCTTTGTGGTGCTTGCAGATTTAAAACTAGCCGGCACATGGAGGGGAAAAAAAACCCTGCAATGCAGATTCATTCATTAAACATGAAAGGTTAGTGCTAGAGAGGATAAACGTTTAGACGTCTAGGTAAATGCAGAAATATACTTCATTTCCCTCCCTTCGCTCCTAACATAACCCCCAACTATCTCAGTTACTGATTTTCTATTGTTATTACAAATAACTTTCCTTTATATCCCCAGTGGGGATAAGTGTACCTGAATGACTTATTTATACCTGCATCACAGTCTGTCTGTGAAACTTTAATTCTGCTTGCAGCCGGGGGGAAACTAGATTTATTTATTTATTTACTCTTTTGCTGCCTCTTCCTTGTTCCTCCTTGTATCCTGTTAAAGCTCTCCTGGAAAGATTGCCGGAGCCAAATCTCTCTGTACAGAACACACGGCAGTGAAGAAGAAACTTGTTTTCTAAAATGGAAAAATAAAAAAAAATCAAAACACCAAAAATCCCCAAACAGAAAAACTGTGGTATGGATTGATCTGCCTGAGCCGGCAGACGAGTAATAAAAGCCACATTCTGCAGGAGGAGCCGTGGGTGCTGCTGCTGCGTGTCGCGGGGACCTGCAGAGTGCGGCCGAGGTGGCGTGGGTGCGTGCCCGTGGGTGTGTGTCCGTGGGTGTGTGTTGGTGAACTCTTAGGCCCGACGCCTCCGTTCCACCTTATCTGAAAACAAAAGACTTTGCAACTGCAAGAGTCAAATCCGCCCCTCCTCCCCTCTTCCCTAGCTGTATCGTATTAAAAAGGAGCTTTCAATGTTTATTTCTAAATATTTGTGAAGCAGACAGTCTATGGGTTAACCTAATTAACACATCCATACTGTATATTAGTGGACCAAACGGTATAAGGAATTTCTAATGTGATGGTTGAATGTGATAGTCATTTCTGTGTTACAGGAGATTACAGCAACACTGGAGCATTTCCAGATTGTAGATGGTTTTAGATGTTGAATTTCCAGATGAGTATTTACCATCATAACTAATTTAAGACCATTATTAAATAGAAATTCTCAGCAGGGCTCTTTAATGATGGAACACGTTACTAATTACAGAGTTTACGCTCTGTTTTGGCTAAGCAGTCTAGAGGGATGGGATTGTGCTCTGCATGCAAAGCCAATATTACTAACGAGGAGGCATCATACCCCTAACATTTCAATCATATTATTAAAGAAAGCCACTTCTTGCCTTATCTGCACGAGGAGATAGCAAGAGTGTTTTGTTTGACGGTCTCCCAAGCTCTGAAAATAGCTGGAATGGAGAACGGGATCCCTCCCCCGCCTCCCTCTACCCCCAGAGGTCTGACCGCCGGTGGGTGCAGTGCAAGAGGGTCTTCCCCTCCGCCCGCCGCGCCCCGGAGCTCGTTCCCCGCCGCCCCCGCCCTGCCGGGGCCGCCCCGATGCCCCCCACATGTCCACAGCGGGCAGGCTCTGTCCGGCACTCCGCGCCCGGGGGAAGCGCAACAGCGAGGGCTTAAGCGGGGAGAGCAGACGAGGGCTCTTGCCCTCTCCCCCCAAAAGTCACGGGCTCAGACGCACACACACCGGGCAGCTACACAGAATTGGCGTGGGCGGGAAGATGGGTACAAACAGCCAAGTAAGTAAAGGGCATGTAGGAACAATTTTGGTGTTCCCACTCTCCCTCACCCCTCTGCTCGCTGGAGTCCACGTCCCGGGGAGTGGCCGGTGCGTCTCCCCTGGAGGAGCGGGTTACGCTCCCGTCGAAGACCGAGGACGCAGATCTCCGCCACGAGGTTTGTATTAAACTGGGAAGATGTGTTCAGGACTGGGAGAAAATGATCCCGTTGGGAACGGGGAAAGTGGGACTCCGGGGTCCCCGTCCGGAGGAAACCCTGTTCCCCCGGTCATCTCTCATGTACGGGACTGGCTCTCGCCTGCCCTAGAGCTTCTTTGCGACTTTAATACCCTTGGAGACAGGAAGCAGTGTAGGTCTATGGCTTATTTACTCATCTCAGGTGTGAGCCACCTAAAACTGCTTTTAGTTTTCCTGACAATGGCAATTTTCCTCTTACCCACCTACTTCCTGGCCCACCTCCTTCCCCTCTCCAAGTTACAGAGCACGCTGTTGATTTCAGACCCGGTGTCAGTACCGTGTTTTCGTTGCCCTTGAAAGGACGTCAGACGGCTCTCAGCCTATTTTCATTCTCGCTATCCATTAATGTATTTGATCTGGACGATTAATAAGTACCGAGGACAGGTTTGCAATAACCTGCTATTACGTTCAGTGTCGGTTTTGCCCGAGTAAAGACTTTTTGGATTGGCTCGCTCTGCTTGTCTTAAAAAGGTGCAGTATCCAGTCTCTCTGCAGATGAGATGCACATACATGCATAAACATATGGAGAAAGGATCACAGAAACACATTTTCTCTTTATACACATACGTATCTGCAATCACAGTTGGATATATTCTACACATCCCCTCCCCAACCTGGCTTTACAGAAGACGAAAATCGAGGAGGCACAGGAATACAAGCCAATGGCCAAAGGCTCGATAGGTTTCTCCCTCTTCTATTTTAAAGAACACTTGTATGCCATCTAAACAATCTAAACATAAAAATCTTTGAATGGATTTGAGGGAAATTAAATTGTCTCCCCCCACTGTGTGCTTGTGAGCCAGACAGACTGTGTTAACTTCTAAATGGATTCTCTCAGTTTGTCTACTTATGTGTTTTACTGCAGCGTGTTTTGTTCAATAACGCAGGATGTGGCACTCGGTGAAAACGCGGTCGCTCTTTTGGGGCCTCGCTGCTTCCCGGTGGCGAGGAACTTCCATCTCGGAGGCCAGGCCACTCCGCACCCCGCGTCTGCGGCCCTGGACGGAGACCCTCTCCCTGCTGCTTCGGGACCCTCCGCATGGGGCGGTTTCTCCCGGGACTGGGAATCCCCCATCCTCCGGGCAAGGCTAAGCAGAAGGCAAGCCCCGGAGGTGGAAGTGCATTCCCTCGGAGCACGCGTCCCACTCCCGTCGCGGTATTGCCAGCCATCGCAGAGAAGGGGAGGAGGCCCGCCGGGGCCTGCCGCCTGCCCTCGGCCCGGCGGGCCGGGGAGCCTCCCGCTCTGACCGCCCCCCGTGAGGTATGCCCTGCCGGGGCCGTGCCGAACCGAGCCGAGCCGAGCCGTGCCGGAGCGCTGCCCGCAGCTGCCCCTTCCCGACGGCTCCTTCCCGCCCCGGCGTCCCGGGCGCCGTGTCCCTGCCGCGCCGCGCTCCCGCCGCCACCGACGGCGCCTCAGCCCGTTTGGAAACTGACTCATTCTGTAAATAATCTTTGACGTCCCCACAAAGCCGCCCTTCGAGAGGAGTTTATTAGCACGGAGCCATTAAAACAGATGTCATGTTAGCTTCCCCGTGACATTTGGGTGACACATCTCTCCCGATGAATTGCTAATTGTCTTCCCGCCCGCAGTAAACATCCCGCTCCATTGTCTGAGCTCAAGAGAGTTTCTGCCGCAAAATACAGTCCTGCGTGGCGGAGAGACCTCGCCGTGCGCCACCCCGACCCCTACCCCTGCCCCGGCCCCGCGCCTCGGCCCCCTCGGTCGTACAGCTATCCTTCTCCTGCCCCTCAGACCCTGTCTGCCTCTGCTGACCCCCGGCTGGAGCCCCGGTGCCTCCCCCGCACCTGGAGGTACGGCAGGCCCGGCCCGACAGCCTTCTGCTCTGCCGTGCCCTCCGCCGCCGCTCTCCGTGCTGGGCGCGCCCCTCTCCCGCGGCGGCAAGGACCCCCGCCCGCGCTGGAGCACCCCCGGTCCCGTCCCGCCGGGCTCCCGCAGACACGCGGGGTCGGGGGGCAGTGAGAGGAGCGTGGTTCTCCCGCCGTCTCCCCCCTTCTGGCATAACACCCTTTCCCAGCTCCTCCGAATTGTTTATTTTGCCTGGAACAAAAGATGTGTGTGGCGGGGTCGGGGGAGGCGGCCCATTTCCAGCAAAGTCCAGGCACGGCGGTGACATATGTCTGTCATTTTCGGATGTGAAAAGCAGGGATGTGCAGTGCTGAGCTTTCTCTCCTTATTCCCTGATGGAGGTACTCGGAGGAAACTGTCAGAGGGCTTTGAGAGGATAAGACAGAGCAGCCTTAAAGAGGAGCTTTGCAGCTGAGTGGCTGACTGAATCCGTCTTACCTATGTACGTAAGGTTTCATATTCATAGCCGTTGTCTGTACGTTGATACATAATCTCTCGCCCTTGTTAATTCTCAATAGATGCAGAGATAACTAATCCTCCCAGATAGATAGACACGGGCAGATTACGTGAGTGCAGTCTATCTACCTATCTGTCTGTATAGCCCCATGCGCATGTATACAAGCACGTAAAGTGATTTCACTGGGTTTTCTTCCACAGGAGTACACAGAAGTGAGCAGATACAGAGTCTGACGCCCTGCGTAGCAGATGGACAAATATTCGTCTAGAATAAACATATAAGTATCACTCACATATTCGGGGCTACTTGTTGTTAGAAATTTTATGTCCCGCACCCATCTTCTCTCCCTCTCCTTCTCCACAGTGTGCTCGAGTTTATACAAATACGTACAAGCTTTCTTAGTGCGGAAAATAATGGAAAGAGCGAGAGGGAAGTGAAAGATTGGGTAGATCTGGAGTCTTTAAAAATACAAATCCTCCTTCCAGCCTGAACTAGCAAAACTGCACTTGAAATTATTTATCTGCTGGACAAAGAGACCCATTTGGAGTCAACGGAGGTATTTTTCTCATTGTCCGAAGGTGTACCGTCCTTAAGGCCAGCCAGTATCTACTGTGAGAGCTACCTGGGCTCTGCTTTGTTCTGATTTTTACCATAGATGTTTCATGGATTTCAACCGCAAAACAAAGCGGTCTTGGGATGCCTGCTGAATCTCGTCCTGAGTGTGCCTAGCCCCTGCCTGCCCCCAGTCCGGGGAGGCTCGCGCCCCCCTCCCCAGGAAAGCCGGGGACGATGACACCGGTGGGGCAGCGCCCGACCCCGCCGGCTTCGCAAACACCGTGGTCTGAACTCGGCTGAGTTTGCAAATGTCGTTTAGTACCTGTCCACCTCCGCGGATGGGAGGGTTTTGCAGCCGCTCGGGAAAGTACCCGGCTCGGGCCCGGCGGGAGCAATTCCACGGCTGCCGCCGAGTGTCCGTTCCCCCGGTTCGGTCCGGCCCGGCCCGGCCCGGCCCGGCGCTCCTGCCGGGAGCTGTCCCTGCGGGTGCACCTCAGCCTGCCAGCCGCAGCTCTGTGCAACGGGAACCCTGCCCCTGGCGCGGAGCGGGGGGGTGGGGGTGTTCAAATGCCACCTCACTACTCCTCGGTGAATATTAAACATCATTGTCTTACAAATGAGGAGAAACCGCTACCGTCAGAATAATAATAAACTACCTCTTGAAACCCCAAGTCTCTTAGAGAGTCATTAGAGACGAAGAAGCTCTTAGCTCTAAAATCGAATTCTTCCTATCTGCGACTTCCCCATGCCCTGACGTCCTCAAACTGTCCGTCTTGTTTGTCATCTTTGTTCTGCTATTAGTGATACGATACACACTGGCCCCCACAAGAATGATGGGGTGATTTCATCCCGGATGAACTCCTGCAAGGACCCTTCTCTGAAAAGAAGACCCTTCACTCCAGTCCTGCCGTTCCATGAACAAGTTATCTCCGTGACTGGAAACACGGGAGGCTAAATGGGACTTTGTCACTGAATCTGGACCAGGCAGAAGAAGGCAGCTTATGCTCCCTTGTCAAGGTTTTTCCCTTTGGCTAATGACTTTGTCCTATGTCAGTGAAGTCGCTAAGACTTGTTTTTATCTGCAGGTCCAGAGCAAACGCTGAAGAATCCTTGAATTTTACTCTTCTCTGCTGCGGCTGTGAATGAGTCAGTCACTCATTCGAGAATAACCGTGTTTCAGAGGGGAAACAGCTTCCTGCAAATAGGGATCGCATATTAGGAAATAGCTTCTCAAGCTGTTTTGTTCAGACTGATGTTTATTTCCCTCATTACAAAATCAAGATAGTCGTCCATTTCATGCAGCATTCTAGTGTTTACATCTCGAGAAGTGAGAGGAAAGTCTGAAGAAGTGAAGGTGACAGGTTGAAAAATTTGACCTGGAAATAAGACCTATCACTCTTCCAAAATAAACACCTCTTCACCAAAATAAAGCACCAAATAAACCACAAATCTGTACGTAATCAATACTGATCTGGAACCAATCTGTTCCTCTCTGGCTTCGTGTGGATCCCAGGGCTGCAAGTGCTTGTGATTACAGAGAGTAGGAGGGTCATTTTCTAACAAGGGTGCTCACTGTATCTGAGCTCCAAATTATCCAGAGAGGACAGATGGCCCTTCTGATCTTATAATGAGAGCAGGGAGTGATTATCAGCCTGAACCAAAAAATGATGCTCTGCTGACATATTTTCACAGTTCTGAAATCTGTGCTTGCACTTATGCCTCGCTTCATATTCCTCTTCGTTTAATTTAGGCATCATTTGGGATTTTGGAGGCCTGTGTGAAATCCGTTCATTTATCTCTCTCTGTACGTCTGTGTCTCTCTCCCCATGTATCTATTTAGGACATGTGTACAGACACAAAACAAAGGAAAGCAAGAGGTCACTTCACAGGAACTCTTAACTCAAATCACGCTTGGCAAAATATTTATATATAAATATATTTGCCAATAATTAAGAAGCCCAGCTGCCTCCCAGATGCCTGGATTTTATGTCTCCTTCTTGGCAGTTTTCTGGAGCTGTTGCATTCCATCTTTGCAATTACTGCAATACATGGAGAGTCAGCCCAGATTTCAGGTTCCTTTAGGAAAAAAAAAAAAAAACCTTTGGTATGTACATATTTGGCTTTTGTGTTCATGCTTTAACTATTTTTTTTTCAGAAGGATCTATAGCAGACCCCCATGAAGAAAAACATAAATCATGATGGCCCAGTGTAAAGGGAGATATTTATTTCGTTTGCAGATTGTTGCGACTTTTGAGCCTAAAAAGAGTGTTAATCACCTCTACAGAAAGTGTAACAGAGAAGGAGGGCCGGGGAAGCTTCTGGTGACGGGCAGGAGTCAGATCTCCATCCCTCTTCTCAAGTCTCTCAGAGGTGAACTTGCAATTGCAGAGAAGTTAGGTCAGTACAAACAAATTAAATCAGGGAGCTATTCAGTGGTTACACAGTCATTTCACTCTCCTATTTGCACTGTAATATTGCATTACCCTCTAATTGTCACATATACTTTTCACTCTCCAAATATGGAAGACAAATACTGAATCCGTTTAAAGTTGCACCGCTTTCCAGGCTGCCCGGCTGGGCGAGGAAAGCCTTTTCAGCGTGTTCTTGCTGCCATCTACTGGTCCCACGGCTCTGAGCCAGCCCTTCATCCCTTAACTTCCCTCTGTTTCCACAGCCGAGAAGAAAAAGGTCTATGGCAAACAGTGGGAAATGTACCTAATGGGAAAAGTCGTGATAATATCGCCAGTGGCACTGGGAGGTCGCCACGACACCAATTTTAAATACAGGGAATAACTACGCTTTTAGTCACTGCAGCTGAATTTACTACTTGGAACTAAGCACATGCATGTACCTTTGCAGACTCCAGCTCTAGGTGTAAAGTGATTTTATACAAACAAGGCAGTTATTTCACACTTTCAGCGCTGAGAGATTCTAATAATATATTGTTTGAAGAACAACAATTCGTTTTGCAGAAAACAAAGTTCAACTATCCTATATCATTACCAGTGTTATATTTAAAGGCAGCCAAAGCCAAAGCTTTCCCTATTCCCTTTTCCCTCTTCAGTACCTATCTGAACTCCACCCCCAAACCTTGGCAGGAGATGTGTGTCATACTACATAAGTAATGCCAGTTTGACCTTGTCTGCATTTTGTAAACACTTTCTCTAGAAAGTACTTGTTTGCATAGCAGCAGCATTTTTCCTGATGTATAATCTCATGTTATAGTTTGTTTATTTCCAAATGACTGCTGATTTGAAATAATGACGCCATCTAGTAATTTCATCCCATGAAAATCATACCTTATATATAAAAAAATTCTTGAAAGAGTGTGTGGTTAGGAGAAATTTATAGAGTAATATTTACCATTTCCACCTGTAGATTCTCTGGGCCAGATCCACTGAGGACTTGACTATCATTTTACTACTGAGGCTTGAGCTAAGTCTCCCAGGTTCCTATGATTCCTCCAGTAAATCTTCCACAACACCCTTCAGAGGCACAGTGTATAGGAATTGTCTGAAGGCATAAAGAAGCTTTGGAGTATTCTGAGGGCAACAAGAAGCCTTGAGCCTTGGACCCATCAGCTACCTCAGGTCAAGCATTCCTTTCCAGAGACCACCTCCAGGGCCTCACTCAGGGATCAGGGATTTATCATCCTAAAAGTACTGCCACCTCCATGGATTCCTGCAATGTGTATTCTTCAGTATTTATTCTTACTCCAAACTAGGCAGGGTATAGCCACAGTTAACCATAGAAAACCTTTCTACTTCCATGTGACAGAAGTCTAGCTTAAGGAAAGGAATTCTGACAGGATGGGCCACATCCCTCTAGAGCAGTGACTTAGGTCCTTATTCCTTCAATGCCTTAGGGTTTGTCTTTTGGAGATAGGTTTTTAAGGTAATCTTTCTGAGTTGCCTTACTTGATTCATAATTCTGCCTGACTAGTTAAACCATCCCCTGGCTCCATGTCACAGCTTCTGGGACACCTGACCTCTGGTAGCAGGGATCTTCACCTAACTGAGGTTAAGAACCCAGAGTGTAAAATTCCAGTTGTCAGGAGAACACCACCAATGCGAGTGATGCAATGCTGAGACCTTAGGTTGTCCATGTCTCATTCTGAAAAGACAGCTAAACAGCATGGTCTCAACAAAAGGAAACTGAGTCTCAGGAAACACCACGCTTTCTTGCATATAGCTAATCAATGAATAAAGTCACAACCCACAGATTCCCATCTGGCCTCGACTTCTGTATCAAACAGAACATACAGATCTTTTTAAGGGTATTCAAAGAAATAGAATATGTATTTTGAAACGATAGGTTTTTAAAGTAAGACCAAAGATATTTACAAAGTGTCGTGAAACACACGTGCCCTGGTGATGCCCTCCCAGCCTCCACTACATGCTCTGCCCATTTTGACAAACAGTTTCGATGCTATCTGAGCAGAGGAGCAGTCTGGTATGAGATACCTGAGGTATTGATCAGCAGAATAAGGCCTTCACACATTGCCAGAGTGTCACATCCATCTCTACAAATCTCTGAGGGTCACTACATCTTTAATTGTTTCTGATTAAGCAATACGGTGACAGTCGTATCTATAGAAAAAGCATAAGTGTCAGCTTTTGGTTCCTGAGTGACTAGCTAGCCATCCTGGGAAGTTACCAGATACCTGCTTTTCTTTTACTCCTGTTTGATTGTTCACAGAGATTCTGTCTCAGAATATATGAACATCATCATCACATCAAACAGAACATTATCTTTAAAAGCATTTAGCTTTATTTTAGCAGGACATATTCACTGTACATTCTGCTTTGCCAGTGTGAATCCAGAGATCATGGTTCATGGTCACTTGTTTCTTAATCTGATAGCCACTTTCACTTACACTTGCAAAATGCACTACTCACTGGAATATAGTGCTGTACCAAGGCACGTACTAGCTGTGCGCATTTAACCTGTGTGCTGCTCTAAAATACCTGTGCTTCCTAGCTTGAACAGATGGCCATAGAAGATGTTACACGATATCTCTGGTTAAATGCTTCTCTGCACATGAGAAAATTATTTTTTGGGCAGTACAGCATATGATCATATGGGTCCTCTGTGACTGAGATGCAAGCACACCAAGAACACAGCTGAGGCACATTCTCAGTTGTGGTGTAGGTGAAAGATTTGTGTCATTTTGCACATTCCGAATGATTGAGAGATCATGGCAATGGGCTTTGTGTTGAGACTGTTGGCTAGTTTTCATAAACAAGAGATTAATTTCATACAAGGGAATGGCCCAGAATCTTCTATAAAGGAAGACATCGAGAAGGATTCTGCAAAGCCCAGCGGAAAAATTATGTTATTGTTGTTTTAAATAGTGTTCAGCATATGACACTGTGAAACATAATGAGTAGCCTGAACATCTTGCTGCATCACTAATTCATAGTAATACAATTCTTTTTTCTGAGATGCTTTGTAGTACTTCTTGTACCACTTGTAAATTGTACTTTAAAGTCAATAAATGCCTATTGTTCAACATCATTAGCAGATTTCAAAATTGAGGGAATTTATTCCTTGCAAATGTTAACATTTCAAACTTTTCTTTTAGGATAATGAAGAGGCAAGATTTTGAAACTGTAGATATTCATGCATATCTACATGAACTACCAAAATCTTCTGTTTCAGTAAGGTTGCAGAACTCCATGCTAGTATGGATTTCTTTTGACTTAATAATATCAATTTTTCTATTCTCTTAATCTAAATTATAAAACCAAAGTAAAACACTTCAACAACTTAGAAATTAAATGTTCCAGTACTCTTTGCAAAGAGCATTCACAGAATTTTCACCAACCGGTATAGAAATTGACAAAATAGAACATTGTTAACCAGTTCTAATTATCAGATAATAAAGCGACTAGAAGGACAGGAGACTGACTGCTCTGCAAAATAATAATTTACACTGTAACTGATAACTCTTATTATTATGATTTATGTGCGAAAATATGTGTATGTATTAGGAAACAAGGGAACTCACATTTAATTTAAATAGTATTCAGGGGACAACTATTGAGATATGAATGCCTTAAGCAATACTCCATGTAAGATGATATTCCTACAGTTAGATAAAGCACAATAGGATAAATAGGATTTATTTTTCTTATTTTGTTTGGAGGAAAACAATATTCTGTTTACAGTCTAACAATGAATGCTCTTTGGTCTTTAAAACTACCATGAGGTTAGGTAGAGAGAAGAAGCTTTGCCATGTACCTTTACACATGAATTGCAAACACTGCTCCTGGAATTGAACATTCATTTGGGAATTACTCAGACTTCCCACGTGGATCTGCCCTACTCAGTGTTTACACAGATTATGTAGTTAAAGAGTACATCCTAAGAATTACCAGTTTGAGAGTCAAGTTCCTAAATCTCTTGAAGACTTGTGTACCCCAGTGAATGGTTGCTAAAGTGCTTCAAAACTTTTCTTTCTTCTCCAAATAACAGAGAACCTTAAACCCTTTTCAGTCTGTTCACCTGAACTGTATCGGGTGAACTGTCTTCCCCTTTGATTTTTCCATGCTTGTGCCAATGGGAAGCATAAAATGAAACCTTGCTTTCATAGGGCCCCAAAGTATCTCTGTGCTAAATCTGATGCTGCAGACTGGACAGATGAATTCTGAATGAATGACGGTCTTACCCCTGTGATATGCACTTTCAGAAAATGCTTCATGGCTCATCTTCCCTTCAAATATATTGAAGTGACATCTTTTCTGGCCTCTGCTGACTTCTGGTTGGACTAATTTGGTCTTAGCAATCATAAGTGGTGTAGGAAATACTGTGCATTTTAGAACTGAAGCTTTGACATGATACAAGTTAGATCTCATTGAGCAATTTAGATAATCATGTGTTTTATGGCTTTCAAATGTTCTTGCTGCAGAGTAAAAGTCTATAAATATTTAGAACAGGGAGTCTGTGGTCCATTTATGCCTATTTTATGTAGCATTGTTTTTCTTTGTTGAAGTGTGTTATTTTGTGTATGACAGCATCATTGTAGTTTTCAAATAGGAAATCTTTTTTTTTTCCTAAAGAGTTTCTTGTAACTCAGAAGCATTGAGGTAATCAGAAGATGAATTCTATTTTAACATCCACAAACTGGAAGATATCAACAAAGATTAGCTGGAGAAAAAGAAAGAAATAATCTATGACAGTGTTGAGAATGATTCTCAGAATTTTAAATACTTGTTAAAGGCTTTGCTGTATTTCACTTCAATAAACATCATGCTCCAGTTACTACTTGAAACCATAGGGGCATTATCCTGTGCAGCACTTATCAATATTTTAACACGTGAAAGTCAAATGATGTTGAAACATTGAACTATATTTCCATCTGTGCAAGCTAAAATGGTACAAATGCATCCTGTGTAATGGAATACTACATCCCTAGTTACTTTCTTACAAGTGATACCTGATTCCTCTGTATTTTCTGTGGTTGTTTCCATTGCTCTGATGGTGCCCAAAGGAAGACTGTCTTTTAAAATTAATGTTTATAGCATTTAAGGTGTTTTAACCCAACCTGCCTCAAATACAGAGAAAACAAATGCTTGGAAATTGCTATAAAAATTAGTCAGTAATTTTCTGTTGCCCTTGCCTCAGTGTTAAATCTTTCTATGCATGTGTATTTTGTGTGAAAATGGGTATTGGTACCAAAACAAAGACTCTGAGAGTGGCTAGAGCACAAATATACTGCTCCCCTGACAGATTCTGGGAGCTTGTGTCCAGTGGAAAAATGTACTACTTTGTGGGCAGTAAAAAAAAGAGAAGGAGGTTGCTGCCAAAGGTTGAACATTTCAGTGGGGTTTCTCTGAAACCTCTGGGAAGACAGTCCCAGTCATGGACCTGCACCATGACCTCCACACGCCATGGTCCCAGAGACCCCTGCATCAGGCACAGCTGGATGGCCTGTCAAATACTAGACCAGCTACCTGGTTTCCCCCTGTAAGTCCATGAACCTGAGGAAGGATCACTGCACTGCAAGTGGGTAGACACAGGTATGGCAACACGAGAGAGTGAGACGTGTGTCAAATGTTAACTGCATTTCTTAGCGTTACTCGAGTCTGCACCCCCACAAGGTGTTCTTTTACCAGCAGCCCATCACAGGTTAAATGTTTGATACCCCTTCCGTGAACTTATCTCCTGTTGCTTATGTTATTGCTGACATTGTGAGCTTTCCATCCAGTCACTGAATTCCTTTTCTTGGCTTACATCCTGTTGGTTTGATTTGTTTCACAATCTCCTTGTTTCTCCTGACTTTTCTACCTGAGGCCTTGGCTTATATACTCATGCCAACCAGCCATTTACTCCCTTATTTCTTGGAGCTGTCTGAAGCTTTCTTTCTCCATGGTCATGTGTCTGTGTTTCTTGTATGATCTGTTTCCTAGTGAAGCTTGGACTGCTGACTTTTGTTATTGTTTTAGAAAAGAAGTTGAAGACTACAAAATCTGCTTAATTGTAGGGCTGCTTTAAGCACTTTCCTCCAGTCATTCAGGGGCTGCTCATTTAGCTACTGTGTTTCTCTGTCTAGTCATAGCACTACTAGGCTGTAACATCAAATGAAGCAGATTTTTGGTTCTCCTGCCCACCTCCTCTGTGCTGATGGGAGGATGAATTTTTATATTGCAACATGCAGGTCTGGACTTTCTTCCCACCTGATCTAATGTCTTCCTGTAAGCGTTCAGGTAGATCAACGAGTCAAACAGAGAGCTGAGGTAAACAGAAAACTGGCAACTGTAGTTACTTGGCCATGTCCCTTCTTATGGTAATCAGGTCTGTGCTTTGCAGTGCCCTGCTCACCAGCAACGGCCAGGACTCCAAAGTGCCAATCATGCAAGTGTCCAGCGAGAAATCCTCTCTGTTTTCACGGGTTTCCCAGCTGCTCACACTGGCCTTAAATTTGTTTCACTTAATATAATCAATCACTGCACACATTTAACCCAGAGCTTCACTGGCTCTGCCTTATATTTTTAAATCTCCTTGTGAGGATAGCCACAAATAGTCTATCACTATTTATCAGTGTTTCTTGGAATGGATTTCAAAGGGCTTTTCATCCACCTAGAAGGGACTTGATCCATTAGCTTGTAAGTGGCAGTAAGTGCACCCAGTAGAAGGGTTGCAGTCATTTAGTCAACGTGTTTCTTCTACAGTGCATGCATCTGGAGCGCCTTCAGAGCTGGTGAAGTTACACAGCAGATACTGCTGCTTCGTCAGAAGACCCGGGGCAGCTTCCCACTGCCATGGGATAATCATGGTGCTGGAATGTAATGTGAGTTATTTTGTAATGCTGCACTGTACCCACGATTGATCATAGGCTGAAGATTTTTCCCTTCTTATTTTCCATTGGACCCTGATATCTGCATTTTCCCTTTGTCTGTCTGCCTGGCTTCCTACCTGCTTTTAACTGGAGTGCTTGGGCAGTGCTTGTTCTCTGTCAGTACTGAAACCTTTTTCTCAGCAGTTCAGCTGCTCTCACTGTTTGGATTAGTTGCTTCAGGATGGTGTCTCTATATCCTTTTCTATGAGCTGCAGTGGAGAGTTCCAGGCAACAAGGTCATGGTGGTAAGATATGACAGCAGTGACTGGACATGAGACAACATCTCTGAGAAGCCTGTAAAGCCTCATGTGGTTACCATGATCAGCCAGGGAAAATTGTTCTATATCCAGCAGTTCAACAGGTAACTCTGGATAGGACACACTGTGGCTTTGTGAAATATTTTGATTTTTCAAACTCTTGCACAAATCACCAGTACATAAATCTCAAAAGACCAGGTGAAGCATTTCAGTTCCAAGAGGACCTCAGTTAAGCGTGGAGATCATAGGGCCTTCCCAAAAGGAAGCGTGGCCTAGGATTTGTAGATGATCAGGCAGCACTAACTCACCAGTAAAATCAGTTTTGGATCAGCTTTTGATTGCAAATAGTAAATATGGTAACTAAATTATTTTAATCGAGGTTGGAGCAGAGCTGTGATGTTTGGATATCCACTTCTGAGTGTCTGCAATGAAGTAGGACACAGAGATAATGCCCGTTGAGGTGTGTAATGCCAATGCCAAGTGTTCCCTGTTTGAGACCCTGATTTCTGTTTCTTGTGTAGCCCACAACTGATTGTTGCCTGTAAATTTACATGTGGATGCCGGTTATCATCTCTGTTAGGTAAGTAAGTGCTGAAAGTACTTGTTAGACATTATAATACAACCCAGCGGTCAGGCGGTATTTTAGATTGACTTTTGCAACTTCTCCTCCCAAAGAGAAGATTAAAAAAACCTTCACATTCTCATATAATTATACTTCATGCCTAGTTAGCTATACAAGCTGCATTCCTACTTTCATGATTTTACAAAATTTTTGATCTGGAAATCCAGCATTTTCAGAAGTGTGAGTCCTCCCATACAGGTGGCTATTTTAAGTGTACTTTCTGTGGCAGCAATGCTATGTTTTCTTGCTCAGGACATTCTTTCTTTGATGTGAACCTCCATAAACTGACTAATGTCATGCTCTTCAATGTGCTACAGGTAAAGTAATTCTGCCGTAAGATAGCAGATAAGATTCAGTGTAAACAAATGCAAATGTCTATGGAGAAAAAGTGGCCCATATCAAGTGATGGCTCAAATCTGCAGCATACTCTTGTCACGTGCATTATTTTGTATGTTGTTCTGAGGCCCTCATCTCTAAAAGATGTAAAGCTGGAACAGGTCCGGAGAAGGGTGACAAGGTGGCCAAGTACATGGAATAATACTCTATGAGAAAAAAAGGGGGAGATTAAAAATAAACAGAAGAAAGTAATCCTTTACATAACATGTCTGGAAACCAGAGGAATGTTCTGCTGCAAGATACTGTGAATGTTGAAAGATGACCTTGATTCAGGGAGAGACAGGGAAAATTAGCAAAAGAGACAGGCATCAATCAAGACCCACTATATAAAATTATTTTGGATCTGGAAGTCCCTGAGCAGCAAGCTGTTGGAATGCGGTTATGTGAGTTTGCTCTGTTTTAGAGACGGGTTGCTGTGCTGGATGGATCTTTACTTTGATTCACTATAGTTGCTCTTAACATTTACATTAGAAGACCCCATCTTTCTAAACAAAATGACAGCTGCCCAGTGGCTAGTCTTCCATTCTAGTTGCTGGCCAAAAGTGGAAAACCATATTTGAGTCCCTTCCCTTTGAAACTGGCAGCTGGACCAGGCTCTTCCATTTGTGCCTGGAGTCACGAGCAGCAAAACACATATTTAATCTACAGTACAGACTCTGCTGTAAAAGATTTGGGTTTGTGCCAACAAGGAACAAAAACACATTTTGAAATTTTTAGTGTTGCCGCAAAGAGAAAGACGTCTTGAAGTGCGGGGTGCATGTTGCTTCCTGATGCCTTCTCTAGCAATCTCTCCTGGAAATGTGTTTTTCCCAAGTTCAGATGGAGGAAAGAGCCAAAGGCTTACCTTCTTCCTTGCACTCTCTGCTTAAACACACTGCTTTTGAAGGATGGTCACCTACTGTGGAGAAATTAGGATGGTCTTTAGGACCCAGACCGAACCAGACATTTATGGAGTTTCTATACAATTGGATGTCACTTAGTTTGGCAAGATTGTCCTGTACCTGGAAAGGTAGGCAATAAAACTACAACCTGTTTTCTACGTAACATATGGTATCTAACCCCACTGGAGGCTTGTGCTTGGCAAGCAAAGCAAAAACACTGCAGATTTGATTTAGGCACATATTCAATAGTAGTCATATGGTTTCCACACGCTCTGCTTTGGGCACAGGCCAGTGTGCATAAACAAGGGAATATATAATACCAGTAGTATGGAATTTTCTTCCTCTTTTCAGCTTTCACTAAAAATTAGGTGTCTTTGTTCAGGAACACAAACCATTCCTTCTGGCAAAATAGTCCCCAAGCCCCTGGCCTTCCATTCATCTTCCCTGCATGTATAAAACAAGTTATGATATCTACAGGATCACAAAAAGGACAGGAAAATACGTTCATACTCTGTCATCTTTATTCATGTTTTGTTCACGTCATTACTCACTTCATTATTTATTTCAAGAAACGTTATCCAAACTTCAGAAACGTGTAGGAATCCTAAAGCAATGGCAACTGTAAGGAGCTGGTGTCTTTGAAAATAAGTCATACGGGACATATGTGTTTGAGTTTTCTCTGCCTCAGTTTACCTACATAAAAAGGGGAAAGCTGTATCTGCCATCTGACTTGGCTGGTTCATTGTGGGATTAAATTGGTGGTTGGAAAAATGTTTTGAAGTTCCTGTCTGAAAGACATGTGCATTTGTGAGGTGTTATGGCTTTTAAATAATGAGTGATAACATTCAAGTTCAACTTATTCGTAGTACCTGGTAAAAGCAATGCATTAACTTTTTGAATCAAATCACAGTTTCAGCTTGGGATGGGTTAGTGATCCCTCTAAATGCATTAATACATGCAAACATGACCAGACTGATGAATCAATTTATTAAAGAGACAAGCTGCCGTGGTATCACTGTCAGCAGGAGCCAGAAAGCAGAGACTGCACCAGGGTGTGGGTTGAGAGACAGTGGTTACAGCTACTGTTAGTTCTTCTTCCTCCTCCTCTGCTGTCTGAAGGCAAATGGTTACCTGAGACATGAACTGGAGCATTCAGGCAATGTCATATTTCGTGCTATTTCATGCTTGCCTTACTTGCCTAAATCTCCAAAGGGTACTTTTTTTCTATCCTTGAGTTTGGGAGTTTCATTCATTTAATTATTGCACTTGAATCAGGCGGTCTCCATCGGATTGCCAAGAGAGTTGTTAGTAAGCTGGCCTAAATTTGGCCATGAATATTTTGAAGAATAATTGTGAGTTATTTGGAAACCAGACAATTCCTGTGAATTCATGCATTGAAAATCTTGATTTTATTTGGGATCTGTGCTTGTGGACACACTAAGAAATAATTCACCAGCAGTAAAGAAGCTTCAGAGGAGCCCACCTGTGTGCAGTCATGCGGCTACTGATTGTTCAGGTAAAACAACGGTCCTGGGGTCTGGGAGTTGCAGAAACAGTGCAATATATTCAAATAAACACTCACTAACACTGAACTCAATCCATTTACTGGCACTGGACCCCATCTCAATCACACCATGTTACTGAGGTTGGATAGGGATGTCAATATCCAGGAAATTTGATTCAAATAATGTGTTGGTGTGGAGGCTGGCATGAGGCCTCAACAAGGTACTGAGGATTTGTTTGAGTTCAGAAGTCACCCTGTCACTGCCTAAGTTGAGTATTTGTTACTGCGCCTCCTTAAGGCAATATCCATGTTGTCACATTCTTGAGGTGGAAGGAAACACAAAGACCATAAAGCAAAATTTAAAATTTGGGATTATGAAGTAAGGGTGTTAAATCACATTTGGGAATGGATGATAAGCTCATCTTACAGGGCAGTCTGGTCACTTTTTGTCCTGGCATCATTTGATGTCATGTGCCCACACTTTTTATGACAGCTTGGTCCCTGTGACAAGGCAAGGGATTTTTAAAAAAAAAAATCTGAAATGTATATTCTTTCATGTTTTAAGTTGGAAGGAGGGAAGAGATGGAGATGGAGAGCTTCTTGCCTAGAGGAGCCTTCCTGTCTGAGAGCACTCAAGCTTGAGGCCATTCCTAGTGTAGCAGTGAGGATACCACTAACAAATAGGGTAGATCCAAACATGTCACTGCAGGGTGTCGAGGTAGATGGGTGCTTCCAGAGCTGCCACTGTGTTCTGTTATCTTAACAGACCTATAAAAGAAACAAGGTGTGCAGGCATGTAATCCTCAGGTCTCAGGAGGAGACCGGGAAAGAATGTTTTGGCTTTCTCATGGAAAGTAGGTCCAGGGACTGACGGTGCTTCTTTGGCTCACATGATAAGAGAATTCTCTCCAAAAGCCGTGTCCATGCCTCATTTAATACACATTATATTGATGCTGGGCACTTTTCCTAGCCTGTAGATTCTGGGAGGTGGAGGGGAAAGTCTCTGTACAGCACTGAAGATTTTCACTCTTGACACATTCCTCTCTCTCTTGCTGTTTGGAAGGTGACAGTACAGGTTCTGTTGATGAATGAGCACAGCTAAATACACTGTACAGAAGCGTGCATCTGGAACAAGGCATTTCAGCATCTCTGTCCCCTGGAGAGTCAAGCAGAAGTCAGAGTTGTGCATGTGTGTGTGAAAAACAAAGGCACATCGTGGCAGCATGAAATGAGGAAGGGATCTTCCACAGCTGTGCTTGCTGACAAGGATGATGCCGATTTTGGCACTTCTCCGATGCCTTTCAGATGGGTGTATTAGAGACCTGTGCAAGGACAGCCTTACAGTGAGAAGCCTAGGAATTAGCTGGGCAGATGAGTCTTCCAGAAAACCCTTCTTAAGCATTTCTGGGGTGGGATGTGTGTGTATCTGCATCACAGTCTTGGGGGCTTTGTCACAATGCATTTAGAACTTCCCAGAGCTGAAGTACTCCCCACTATTTTTTGTTCACTGAACAATCAGCCCAAAATACACACATGCACATTCAAAACAGGTAAAATTGCAAAGGGTGTGAGTGGTGTTGAAGCGTAAATCTCCATTTTTTTTTGCTGTTCAGAAGATCCTTTCATGCATCAAGATCTCTGTACTTCAGATATAAATATGAGTACAGATTTTCTACTGGAAGAGAGCAGGTATCAGCAGAGGAATGGACCAGGGAAACTTCATCCCTCCTTTGCTTATATATCCAGTACATGTCTCTTGGCCATGCAACACAGAGGAAGCCATGTACAGAGGTACCTGGCTGTACAACTTCAGTGTTACAAAAAGATTTCGCAGTAAATTTTCATCTCCTATGCCTGACAAATGGGAATACAAGCTGCAAATGGCAGCTTAAAATCTACATGATCTGAAGACAGTCCTCCCCATCTTTCCCCCTGCAAAGATCAGCAATGCCGGTGACAAGGACTGCACCTAGGTGTGGTGGGGCATGAGGAGGCTGCACAGGCACACAGGACAGGTAGAATGTCCCCAAGAAATAGCTTGCTAAGGCAGGCCCCTCACCAGCTGGCTCAGTCATTTCACATCACACCTGTGTTGAGTCCTCTGCATTTCAAGGTTTGTTTTCCCTGATCCTGGGGCTTGTCCCTCTCCCAGAGACTCAGGAGTGATTTTGAGGCTTGATGCAGCACTAGCACCAAAGTGGGTTGCCCAGGGCTATTTAGGGAGCCAAAAGACAGGCTGATGATAGAAACCATCAGTCCTGGTTTAGCCACCAGAACTACCTCTTCTGCTCACAATGGCTGCCACTGATTCCTCCTTCAATACTACCAACATGGTGCTTAAAATGCATTTAAATATCCTTTCATTGCCTTTCCAGACAACTCACCTTGTTTACTACCTTTGCTCCTAGATGCTGAGAAACTACATTTCAGTTGCCGGTTTTCCCAGTCTTTCTGCTCATTTGCTGCCATTCTTCCTCACAGCATAAATGTTTTTTACACCACTTTCCAGAACAACTTTCTCCTTAAAAGGACATTTTTGCTGATTCCTCCAGAATGTTGCCTTGTGGGCAATGCTGTTCTTATGCTTATACTCTTAATAAACATATAGTAGCTCCTTATGCTGCTATACTCTCTTAAACTATCCTGGTGGCAATGTTGACATTTCCTGACACCTCTAAAAGTCAGCTTCAGGTGTAAGTGCTTTCCAAGAAATCAAGTTCCAAGCACATTCATAAGCATATCCTAAATGTACATCTGAACTGTGGGATTATATTCCCTATTGACCAACAATTCACATATTAAATACTTTGCTAAAGACTTTAGTTCTCACTTTACTTTTACAGCACTGCACAGTCTTGGCTGTGAGATGAAATCTACATTGATAAAGACCGGGTGCAGAAAAGCAGTATCAGAAGCCTGAGCTCTCTGAACTTTCACAGGACCACAATTTAATCTAGGTGAGTTAAAGGTGCTAATGCAATGAGACTCTCAGACATGGCATGAAATTTATCCATGGTGATTAGGGAAACCCTATCATTTGGGCTATTTTGGCACATGAGGCACTTTTTAAAGCTAAATGAATCCCTTATCACCATATAACTCCACTCCGTCTGTGAATCTGTTCCGGCCAGCTGCTTGTACTTACTGTCATCCAGTCTGTCCTATTTATGCTTCAGTGTGCTCTGTTCTGCCTTGGAAATTATTTCTCTTCTACGTTAAGGAGATTTTTGCTCTTGAGGTCTCATTAATATATTTCTTTCTGACACAAACACACACAAAATCCCAACAAAGAACGCAAACCCAATTCCTTCTATGACAAAGACCAAAATTAGTCTGAAAGCAGCTTTATTTTTGTTGGAAAATGTAGACGGATGTAATATAACAGATTAGGTGGTGACATGTGAGACAAATGGCCTAATTAATGGTTCATCTTTCCAGGGATTGTGTCAGTTATTTTCTGTGGCATTTATTAAGGAATTTGCTGATACCATCCACGGAAACATCTTGAACAATGAGCATTCTACTCTTTAACTGAATTCTCACACAGATACCAAAGGGAAAGACCGAGACTTAGCAGAAACGACTTTCAGAGGAGTGTAAATGGAACACTGAAAATCAGGCCATTTTCTTATTGATGGCAGTATGAAATAGGGCCCTTAAAATGCATGAAATCTGGAAGAGAAGTTGCCCACTCTACTTTTCCCCCCAAAAGGAACTGTGGTCATGCCCGGTTGTTCTTCAGCATGAGAGGATTTTAGGACTTATTCTCTCCATTCTTCTATTAACAAGAACCTCTGGCTTCTTCCCATGGGAAGTAGGCAGTAGCTGGACCATTGTCCAGATGAGGTGAAAGAATAATCATTTGGGAACGTACAGGATTCTTAATGAAGAGGAATTTAATAAAGAGTTAACAGGTAATTTCTGGGACATCCAGTAAGGGTCATACCCAGCTCCTATTGTATTTTAACGGTAAATGTGTACTGAATCCTCTTACCCTCCTTTAATAAACCAGCCAAAACCAATGAGGTCTGATTATATCCCACTGAAAATAATTCCTATTCCTACTCCTTATAAGGCCAGAGGATGCAAAGGAATGAGGAGGGATAGATTTTCTTTGGTTTGCTGGAGCTTAAAGATGCAGATTCAATTTCTCATGTAAAATTAACTAGGTACATCAGGATTTTAAAAAATCTTACTGTGGCCCTAAATCTCAAGACCACACAGGTATCTAACTTCATCTAAAGTAAATGGGAGTTGAGCATCAGTCTGAAGACCTGAATCTTAGGGAGACTTTTCAAAAGCACCCAAGGTACCAATTTTCTGTCAATAATGCATATAACCAGGCTGATATCCAAAGAAGAGAACACAGGGTTTGCCATCTACTGCTGTGAAACACGGGGATTGATTCATTTGTTACAGGTGGAATACATCTATTAAACCTCCATTCTCAGTCTGTTTCTCCACCTGGATGATGATGTACCTAATTCAGTGCTCACAAGTTCTTCTCCAGCAGTTACCAAATGTGTGTGTATCTGTGCATGAAAGTACTCATGGAACTTGGAGGGACTCATCCCAAGTTTTTCCAGGTATTACCATTCCAACTTCAAAAAGCTGGTAGCAATGTCAGTCATGAGGTTATTCAGCTTCTGGATTTTTTTACGGCACTGGGACCTTATAGGTCTTTAGTCAACAGTGAACTCAGAAAACCTATTTCTCACATGAATTCTAGCACAGAGAGATGAAGTGTGGTTCAACAGCAGCCTTAAATAAAGAAACATGACTAAACACGAGTACATTCTTATTAGCAACCAGTTGTCTGTCCTACAGAAAGCAGAACATGCTAATATATGTAACCATAAAGACAGACTCCAAAATATTTAAGTTCATGAGCAGAGGTGTTGACAGTTAAATTGAACTTCTGGCAGACATTTGCAGCTTGTGAGGGAGCAAACAGCAACTCTTCAGCTTTCAAAACATTTACCAAGGATAATAATTACAAAGCCACATAGTTTCAGAATGACTTTCATTTGTCAGGACGGTTAACAGCAGTGAGAAGCAAAGCCAAGAGAAAAGCCAAATGCTAGCAGGAAAATACTGACAAATCACTTGATGTAAAGTAAGACGGGGGAGCACAGGACCTGCCATCTAGTCCCAGCAGGCCCACACTGAAGCTCTCACAGTTGTGTGACCTGGGGAGGAACCAGGCTGTGTTGAGAGTGTCCCAAGAGTCTGATGCAGCCCTAGGGCATGTCCGGTCTGACAGTTGCTCTTTCCCCCTTCACCCCTTTCCAAGTCTGAGTGGGTATGGATGGGACTGCGTCATGCCCCAGCCAACAGACTGAGAACTCGTGCTTCTTGATGACAAGGAAAAGGGGAGAGAGAAAGGAGGGTTCTAGGAGCAGAAAACAGGGATAGCCACCCCTGTGGGAAGGGAAGCGTCTTGGCTATTATCCTCTTCTGCTTGACTGGAGCAGGAAGTGTATCACTCAGTGGATTTGTTCCACCTCGTGCCATGGCATCCATCTCCAACTTCCTTCTCCTGCTGCCTTCCCTCTGCCCCCTCTGGCCATCCCTTAAGCCGTATTTCTTCTATTCTGTGGCAAAAGTGGCTGTTGGCAGCCAGCTATTCGGAGCCAGTGCACCTCTTAATTGGCTTGTATCTGATTCTCGTTATAGCCACTTCAGTCTGATGAATTTAACACAGGCTCAACAAGCCACCCTGCTCTGCAGGCATGTTTGTGAAAGCTGAACTTGAAATACCAGATCTGGGCAAGGCAAATTTGGGATATTGGTCATTTGTAAATGTCTTGCAAAGAGGGATCCTTACCATATTAATTTCAGTGCAAAATAAACATTGTAACTAAACAGGGGAGGAGATGGGTGAACTGATTGAGGTTAAATAACCTTTAGCAAACTAAACTGGTTTCAGATCCAATTTAGGTTGCTTTTAAACTCAGCTAACCCTGAGCAGTGTTGGTGCTCTTCTGATTTTTGTCTTGCAACAGATCCAGAAATAGCAAAATATATTGCAAAAGAGGCTGTTCACAGAGGAGGTCTGTGAGTACAGAAATAGGAGACAGAAATTTTACGAGTAAATCTGTTCATATTCATTTTCTGTCCTGATTATGAAAATTAAGAATGTTTCAATAAGCCTTTATTATTTGCAGTTCAGAAAGAAGCCATCCAGGATGCAGACCCTCCTGAGCTCTGTCTATCCACACAGGCCACAAAGGCTACCCATCTGATGTTACTCCTGGGAGCAACTCACATCTGTAACAGCTGCCACCAACTACAGTAGCTCCTCAGCTGGGGAGACTGTGATAACACCGAGCACTCTAAACCCAAAGGATATCATACATCTTTTGCCTACTGTGCAGCTCAGAAAAGAGAATATAAAAATCTTCTAATCTTGCAGTCAAACCACTAGCTATCTTCAGTGCATCTTAGGAGACACAGTGTGAGGACAAAACTTACAACAGGCATTCTAGTCCAATGCTTCCCATGCAGATGAGCTGCAAACAGAGATTTCTGAGCATTGGCATACTATAGCAGCTTACATAACATACCACAGCCTTGCTGTGATTTGGTAATATCAGCAGAAAGATGTTCAGATGTTACCATACTACTTTCCATTTCACACTTCAATAGGTCGTTAAAAAGAATATGTAACCATCCAGCCTCCTTACTGTTATTCCTTTCTAACACTTCTGGAAGTGATTCAGCAGGTAGATGATACCAGTGTCATGCTGGAGTGAGGCAGAAACACTTCTGGTAACTGCCTGTCCTGACAGAAAAAAAAAGTTTCAGCTTGCAGAAAATACCTGGCTTCAGAGCAAGAATAAACGAAGTCGGAAGCTTGGTTCATTGAACAGATGTTAAGAAACATAAGGCAATTATAACTCCTTTAACTCAGACTTTTTGTGTTGAAAGCACTGTGGCATCTACAGAATTATTTATTATGGACTTCTGTGGGTGCAGTGCAGTATGTGTTGTGCTGCTGCATCTCCTAGGAAATGCCATCCTAAGTGCGTGTGGGCACACAGAATGACACACTGGATGCGCTCAGGTCAGCTCTCCTAGGTAGTTTCTAAACCTGAGATGTTTTCTAAGATAACACTTTGCCATTCAGAAGTCCTGTGTTTCTGAAGGGCTACATAGATCTCATTTTATCCACAGCAGGCCACAGTTATGAACAGTCAAATCTGTCTTTAGGAAAGAAGAAGATGGAAAAGAGGAAATCCCATTTCTCCCCCAGTCATGAATTCCTGGGTGTGTACTGAAGCCCTTGATTGATCTGGGACTGGTCAAAGGTGATGATGATGATGAAAATTTTCTGGAAAAGCAATCATTCATTCATAATGAGGGCTATCCTTTCAGACTTACATTTTTTTGTGGCAGGAGAGTGGGTTACAATCATCAATGTCCTTGGCCCATGTCAACAAAATTAGTATTTTTTGGTAGCCTATCATTGACCAGATGAGTTTGAACCAAAGTCAAAAGAGCTTGCCTGAAAACCTGGATCACATTTTTGGAGTTTTCTACATGTGACTATTGCTTTAGTTTTACTTTGTGTAGACCTTTTGTCAAGGGAGGGGAGTATATCTGCACAAAAACATGGGGATGAAGGCTCTACACACCAAAGAAATCTATGCTTGGTACAGCATGGAAAGATGCCTTTTAGATACTGTACTCAGTCACATCTCCCACATATTCATATCATTTTCTGTATCATTCTATCTGTTCCCACAGTGACTGCTCCCTCCCCTTAAACAACCTCACCAAACTCTTGTCTTTGGGGCTGCTCCTGCTGTCTTCAGTCACCCAGATTGTAATAACCCAGCACTGCAGGATCAGCCATCTCCCAGCCTCACTCACAGAGACCCTGCGGCTTTCTCTCCAGCACTAGGAAATTCCAGGGTTTAGGGCAGTCAAGTGACCATCCAGGCAACTTCCACGCAGGCAGCGTCTGGGGAGCCAAGCCCCCCTGTGTACATGTGCTGGGAGGACCAATGTCAGATGAGCTCCACAGGGCACATTTGAGCTACATCTGAGCTTCCTCTCACGGGTTTGTTGTCTGCGTGACTGATGCGCCTGGTATCAAGGCAGCTTTGGAGCTGCCCTTAGCACACAGTGGGGGTCCACCCTCAGGGCTTGGTGATCTTTCTCTTCTAATTATTTCTAGAGAATTACACAGCTGAAGTGTACAGGCGTGATAAGACTTACCATGGATTTAAGGAGTACTTATGTGTGTCATGGGGAAGCTGTGGGAAACTACATTCTGGTCGAAATATGTGCAGCAGGAATGGATCCTTTCCTTGAAGGGATCTAAAAATACTCTCTGTCACTATAATCTGGTTACTAGGTGTAAATCCTCTGCATATGGGATTAGAGGACTGTATATATGGAATGCTCAGTACTAGGGTTGCCAAGGTCACATGGAGTTTTTATATATGACCTATGAATTCTATATTTTTGTCTCACATCACTATAAAAATGCATTAGAAGTATTTTGTCCCTTTCTGTCTTTCTTCTTTAATTCTCACGTCATTCTGGTATCTTCATACATAAAGGCTGGAAGAGCTTTTCTTTTCAACTTCATGTCATGATGACATCAGGATGGGGACTCCACAGGCTCACACTAGAATAATTGATGCTATTTGCATTTCACATTCTAACAGCTTCATAACAAGATCTCTGTAGACTTGCATTGAAATTGTTTTCCCACTGAAGTCTTACAACACAGCAGCAATATAATGACATTTTAATGGGATTCCTATAGACTTGCCATGAAATTGTCAAGAGAAAATAGTGGCAATGTTAATTGAATTGGGAACTAACATTGTTAAAATCAAATGTGAAAAGTAATTGCTCTGTTACGAGGATCACACAAATTTAGGTGCTGTGAAGATATATGCTTGTGAGTAATTTTGCTCATCAACCCAATCCCCTTGAAATCTACTTCTCTGGGGAATAAAGTTAGGACCTAGAAGAAATCAATTCATTATATCTTCTGTCTTCGTAAACAAAATGATTAACCCAAAGGCAACCATCAAAGGCTGTGCCTCAACTGCGACGTTTTTTATGCATGTCTATGCAGATGCTAAGCAGAAGTTACCTGGCAAGCTTGGCACCTGGCAACATGCATCCTCTAAGTGTAGGTAAAAAGAGTAACAGTTGCGTAGCTGGTAAAGCCCTTGGGTAAAACCAGATTAATAATGAAGGTACTAGGAATTGTGTCACTGACTGTAGCAGAGCTAGCTTGCCATTCCCATTATCACCTTCCTGTGGATCCCAAAAAGCTCAAACACACACCGGCTTTGGAGGCTAAACCTACAGAGAGGAAGGCTGTTCTTTTAAATCCTTGTGTTTTTCCAAGACATAAGAATGTGTTTGAGTGAAAATTTTCTTTTTAATTTCTAATGTGATGAGAAAGAGAAAATGGCTTAAAAATGAACCCTGCAATTCTCAGGTCCTCATGTGAGTGTCAGGCTTTGGAGTTCAGTTATTTCAAATGTGAAGAGACTGCTGCAGTGGCGATGGCACCTGACTGTGGGAGGCAGGGTGTGTGTTCTGACCTTACTCCCTTGCCTACAGTACTGTATGTAAGATTTACACTAACATCTACTGACAGTTTTTTAGCTGGTCATAAAATAGTCAGGGCATAGCCAAAAATAATCCCACCTGACCAGAAGGACCTAAAACTGTTATGTCTGACATACTGAGTTCTACGCAAAAATAAAGTGGTTTTTATTTGGGATGTTTTTGAGAACAGTTCCTCATAAGCAGAGCCACATGTCAGGAGAAGGTAAGAAGATTGATACGCAAACCAAACCATTAGCAATGATAAATTATTCCCTTTCTCTCACAAGAAGCCTAGAATCATTGATCTGTCATGGAATCCATGAGACCTACTCTTCAGATGAACAAAAGGCTGAACAATAGAGTCCTGATAGGCAGCCTGATAACTTGGGAGTTTAGAGCAGGGCTGCTGGATGAGCTCTGGGCTAGGGGTTCAACCTGTCTTCATGGAAAACAGACCAGAATTTTCACTATTAACATCAGCAGAAGCAAGAGGCATTCTTACATCTGGTAAAACCAAAACTAGAAACTGAGTTACTAGAGAAGGTATACAGCGAGAACAAATCAAAAAATATAATTACATCTGTGTTTGAATTCACCTCAAATATCGCGTGCATTTCTGGCATTTCATACCAAAAAATCCAGTGCAGTTTTTCAAAAAAAAAAGAAAAAGATAGAGAGAGGATAAAAAGTTTGATGAGAAGTAGGAAACAGTTTCTGTTTAAGGAGAAATTGAAAAGATCCTTAGTTTGAAAAGACTCGTAGTTTGCATTAAGGACTCTAAAAGAATGGAGGGCATAAAGAAGGTGAAAAGTGTAGATATAGTAATTATTTCTAACATCACAGGAACACGGAGACACCCAATGAAAATAATTGCCAAATATAACACCAAGGGAAGGAAGCCCTTTTTTTCAGACAACACAAAACTAAACTGAGGAACTCACTGATGCAGTATATGGCAAAACCTAAAGAAATACTGAAAAGGATTATATGCCCTCATGGAGGATAGGTCCAGTGGTAGGTTTTAAAAATTATGATCTGGATGCAACACTGAGCTCATAAATTCCCTCATCCAGAGCTGGGAGAAGGGCAATATGTACCTGCTGGAATTCCTACACTCTGAAGTATTCATATGAGCTCCTGTCATGGGAGTTAACTAAAGCCGCTTGGCTGTGGTGGGATTGAGTGCAGCTGAAGTATTGCAGTGTTGTGTGATATAAGTCAGCAGTCTCTCAGCACTGGACAAGTTGTTTCCTCGTCAAACTACTGCTCCATCCAGCACCTCTGTGTCTGTCAATTCTACCTGAATAATGAGGATTTCAGAAAGCAGAAAGCATGACTGACATCAGGCTCGCACCCATGTGTTCTTCAGGTGATCTGGGATATGGCAGAGAGATGCTCCCCTATGATGTTTGCCCTGTGTACAAAGAGTTTTAAGTAGGTTTACCAGTCACTATGTTCCTTGCAGGTTAGATATTCAGGTGCGCAGTGCCAGCACTTACCTAGTGGATTCTGAATTGCCATTATAATTTTCAGGAATTGTATAAAATTATCTAGAAGGAATATTTGTCTTTTGACTTTGTTTTACATTTAGGAGCAAAACCAGACGGTGAATCCAGACATGGCTCCCGTCAGACTGCTCCTGAAATGCCTAAAGATGAGCACATCCGACTAGCTCAGCTGTGCTGGAACTCCCGGCCAAAGAGATCTATTTATTATAGGGTGTGATTGTCAAGTTACTTATTTCAGTGGCTCCACTGCTGCAGTGCAGAAAAACTGGGTGGTCCTCGAAGCCATCGTGAGTGCTCTGCACCTGGGACTGCAGAAAGTATTAAGGAGTAAAGCACACACATGGCTGGCTTGATGGACTGTGACCAGTTGGTCCAAAGTTGTGGGAACCACTGAACGAGCTGTAATCCTTAAGGGGCCAGAGTCCATTCTCATGCAGTCAGAAAGAGACCCGTAATTATAACAGCTGAAACCAGATCAGGCACCAGAGCTGGACAGGGGACAAAACATTAAGTTGTTTCATTACATTCTGACCTCTTTTTATGGCAATAACTGCTAAAAGGAAAACAAATGTTCGTAGAGATCTGCTTTGTTCTGCTGTTACATGTGGAGCACACAAGGGGCCTTTTCATGCAGAAAAATGCATAAATCACTCCCCTAGTTTTACTTATGGGAATGTAGCATTTTCATATTAGAGAAATACAGCCAGTAACGAGATGCACAGACATCCGACAAAGAAGAGTAAGGATTCCAGAAAAAATAAAGGAGATACTATTTAGATATTAGCCAAAATGTAGCAGGAAGCTCATGAGGAAATGTGATTACAGGAATTATGCAGAGAAAGCAATTCATGTATGTATACAGGGCCAGATTCTCAGCAGCTATAGCTAGATACAGCTTATTCACTTTCAGAGAAAAAATTACAAGAAGTCAGTTCTGTAATTTTCTTTGGGTCATTTGATTACTGGCTGCTTCTATGCCTCTTCTTACTTTTTTTTTGTGTGTAGCTTCAGTCATTATAAAAAATTCTTATTGCTTTTTACACAGTCAGTTTCAGTTGCATCAGTGAACCATCAGATATCCTGGGTGATGCAAAAACATTAATCTTGATGAAGTGAGGTAGGTGGAATACCTGGAAACACTGAGAGAAAAGGTGGAACCACACCACAGTTAACTCAGTAATATAAGGGCCATCCAATATTCAGCAGCTGGAGATACAGTGCTATGGATATAGCTGTTTGAGCAAGAAACAACCACGGGAAAGGATCAAAACAAATGTTCTCAAGGTACAATCAAAGGAGCATGGTAATGTCACATCATATCTGTATCATCCCAATTAAGAGAGCTAGATGTTTGCTTCCAATCAGACATCAGCTATGTCAGACTTTTTAGGACTGCAGTGAATGACAGCAGAGAAAATCTTCACGTATATGATTTTTATTTCACATACTTTGAAAGCAGATTTGTTACAGCTGATCAAAAAAAAACAACTTACATTCATAGAAGTAAGCTGTGTTTGTTTCAAACTGGGATTAGAGGTTTTTTGAGAATCAGTAAATACCAGTATGTTAGAAAGAACAATATTTGTAATAAGCTTTCAATTTGTTAAAACAAGTACTATAAAATGTGATTATATAGTAAGAAAGTATATATAATATGGTTTGGTAGAAAAAATGGCTTTAAACCCAGCTCACGTTTCACTAAACATTTGCTAGAAAGGCCAGGCTTGCTGGAAATGGTTCCAGTGCCACTAATCAATGAGGAAGCTAAAAAAGGCTAATTCCTAGTAGATTGCACCCACTATGACTCTTTCACTGTCTTGTCTACGGCCTGTAACCTTTAAGTATTTCTTGTAAATCTTTTAGGAAGGAATTACAGATTAATTTAATGTTTGTAACTGACCTGGATGATTCAGTCTAGATATATGGCAAAGTTGTTTAAGAACTTCTGTGCAACAAAACTGCCAGCATGACATCTTAGCAGAGGATTTATAAATTAGCATGTTGCAAAATACTCTAATGTCTTTTGTTAAAAGGATGTTGCATTCCCTCACTAAGGGTCATGAAGCACATAGGGTGCAGAAATAAGAGAGAAACATTCTCAAAAAACAATGGCACATTCACCATATGTGGTGAACGGCTTATAAGAGTAAAATTTTCATTTGGACATTTTCATAATAAAAACTATTTGGGAAAACTCTTCAGGAGCATTTGTGCATGCCGTGTCTCCAAAAGGCTAAGTCTCTAGGTCTTGCCTGTTATACACCTATTTTCTAGTTGATAGTAAGTCTGAGTTGCAATGTTATGTGCTCATATCTACACAGTTAAGACTCATGAAATACCCACATCAGACACTCACGATTTGCCTCTGACAAACACCTGATGTGGTACTTTGGTGACTTCCTTTAGGCAGGCTGTAACCCATATTTCCTCAAGTCGAGTGATCTACTCACTGTGTGCTCTATGCGCCAGCTGCGCAGTCCCGCAAATATCTCCATGATCATTTTGTTCCCAAGACCTAACTTCCTACCTCTAGGGTTGCTCTATGGACACAGGGGCCTTTAAATTCTTTCTGCCCCCTAGACAGGTACCAGAGAGGTCTCTTTGGGGAACACTAACTTTGTCCAGTGTCCACCACTTAACGTTTTCAAAAGGCCTTGGAGATGACCAGACCAATCTCTTTTGAGTCTGCAGGACAAACTGTGCTGCAAATTAGACCACGTTTAACTATTCCTTAGGGAAGAACAGGCTATTACTTTCAAGAGTTAAGTGTCACATGAGTTGCTCATCAACTTAACCTGCTCCTGAGAACAACCTATGTAGATGGGATACTTTTCTGATTGGAAGTCCTATCTGAACACAACTTGGAAAACTGTGCAAAGATACTCAGGGTGGCTGTTGTGTAAGATGAGGAAAATGAGGAAGAAGGCCATGGTCTGGCCCTAACTTCTTTGGAAGACAGTTGTATCTGACTGCAAAGAATTGAGTAGAAAATCTTGTAGCCTGAGCAAGCCCTAAATTAAAACAAACATATCCCACATGCACAGAGGAGGAGAGAAAAACATTGCTATATAAAGGATGATTTGCATTCAGATTCAATTACTATTCCAACCAGTACGTGGCATCCCACCTCATAATGGCAGTCCTGAAGATTTAAAATAAGTTTACCATCAAATAGTATACCAAAGCTTTCATGCAAACCTGTATTTGATTCAAATTATTCATGCTGTGGTACTTTAAACATGCATCCTTCTTTATATGGGCTTGATCAAAACTGGCAGGCAAAACACAAAGAGCAGTGTCAATTAAACTCTCTGGGTGAAGAGGAATGTATGAAACATAAACGAGAAGTAGCAGTGTGTCAGGGATTCTTGCCATCTATTGTTTAGCAATGGTTGATGTGCAGTTCAGATGGACACTTCATCCATGAAGTGATCCTGTAATCAGATTTGCACAGGAAATGCATCATTTTCAGGCATCATGTGTCTGCTCTCCCTCAGGGTAGAGCACTCTGGGAAAGCATGGTTTAAATAATGATGGATGTCACTTGCTGAAGCCAAACCTTGCTATTAGTAGCCTTCTCCATTCCTAGGAAAGGAAAATCATTGAAGGTGCCATAGGCAGATACCTCAGTGAGGCAAACGCTGTGATTTTAATGGAATCTACTGGAATGTTTACTCACCATACCCATAACTCAGTTTGGCTAAAAGTTGTAACTCAGGTTTCTTCTTACAGTTTTCTGGTGGGATGGAAGAAAGTTGTTATCTGGACATCTGCACACCTTCATATGTGTCTTCAAACCATCTTTGAGAATATAAGTAGGGAGTTATTGATCCTTTGGGTTTGGAACCAAGTACCTAGTACCACTCTTTTAGTAGAGGTAAATCACTGTTCTCCAAGAGACATCGTGGGGCTCTGACTCTCTAGGGACACTCACTCAGGCATTTCGTGCAATAGCAAATGACAGCCATACATTTTCCTGAATAGGGGAGCCAGTGCTGCAGAGTTTTATACATGGAAAATGCCTGTGCACAAATACCCATTTGTGTGGATATACATATATGTACGCACACATGTATGTTTTCCTACTACGAAAACAACTGACTGCTTTAATCAACTGCTTCCATTCTGAGATCATAATCACTCTTGCATGCATATGTGCACACACACAAAGAGATGGAGACAACTGGATCTCTAAATAGAAACGTACACTTTCTGGCTGTTTTTGGCTTTGCTTTTCCCTCCAAGCCTTCCAGGCAAATGGCAGCAAGTCTCTAACTCTTTCCAAGTGATCCTCCTGAGGCTTGTTTGCCTGAGTTCAGGCCTCTCACAGGGAGCACACTGAGTTGAGCTACCTAAAAATCTGCCCTGCATCCTTTCTGGCATCTGTGCTGGATATGTGAACAAGATTATGTTCCCTTCTTGAGGTAGGCCTAAGAGTTATGTCATGTATTTAAGGGCTATCAATAGTGCATGTGAGGTGTGCACACTCCTGCAAGCAAAAGGATTGCATTGTGACATGAAAAGTGATAGGAAGCACCAGCCTCAGGTTTCCTCAGCCCCAGTGAGCAGTTTAACAAGGCTTCATGATGCATGTCACCTCTCCTGCCATGCCCGTAGGACACGCCGCGTGTCTTTATTCCTTGTGCATACTATATCGCCTCATCTGTAATTATAAATATATGTTTAGTGTCACTTCAAAGCCTTCCCTTGACAGGGGTGTTCCCTTTTCAGGGATTTTGAATCTCTGACATTCTTTCTTCAGAAACTCTGGAGCAGCCAGAGTTAGCCTCCTGATAGCCTCCTGCTGACAGTTACCTGTGTTCAAAGCGACTGACAGAGAAAGCCCATTGCAAAGCAGAGATAATTGACTTTTGTGTCACCCATTGAACATGCATTGTCTTCTATAACAAGAGGCCATTTTCTATGCTTGGCTTTTTTTAACCTGCAAGGTATTTATTGATGGGTGCAGAGAGTGGATTTGTAAGGCATGAAAAGGTTAGCAGTAGTTTAGACTTTCCATCAGGTAAGTCTGATGAACAAAGAAATCTCCTCCTGGCTATGCTCATTCATTACATATGTTTTATACAGTCCGGCCATGGAAGCTGGAACTTGACTAACCCATTTATTCCTTTTGTGACATTTTCCTGCACAATGGCCACTTTTTTTTTTGAAGTATCCATCTGTCAGTTTATTATATTATTATATTACAGTACCATCTAGAGGTCCCAAATGGGATCAGGGCTCTGCATAGTCAGTGTAGCATGCAGTTGTCTTCTGGGAGAAATAATATACAACCTAAGTAGATAAGAGAAAAAAAAAATACGGTTCCTTTCTCATAAATTACATATCTGACCCTATCATATAAATTATACATACGATAAGATGCATACAGTCAGTCAAGGAATACAAACCTGCCAGGTCTGTCATTTTGAATAGGACTATATATTTTTTAAAGACAAAACACTGCCCTACCTAGATTCCACCAGGGATCTACTGGATTTCTGGCTGTCTGGCAGCCATCAAGAACTCCCAGACGAAAAGGCTGTTGTGCAGATCAGCACCTCTCAGACACATCCAGTTACTTCCTTTGGACTGGCCAAGAGGTATGGAAGTAAGAGACAGAGCTGGGATGTGAACAAGGTCTGCTGAGTGTTAATCACAAGGCTCTTCTGCCGCCTTACTATTTGTTGGTCACAGTCACCTGAAAATGAGAAAAACATTAACTGGCAAACTTTCATCTCCTCTGTAAGGGGTTCATATTTCTGAAAGACTTTTCATCACATAGGATTTATGAAGATATTTCTGAGAGGGTGAGTCTCCAGACCTTTAGCCCCTCACCTAAAGAAAGTGTTTTCATAGACTTCCTATGAAAATTCCACAGTGTGCTATCACTGAAGATGGAGGTGAATTAATGGCAAATATGGACTATGATGTAGAATTACTATACAGAGCTAGAATCCGTAAGCAGTTGGAAATATCTGTACTCAGAAAGGTTGAACATTACCCTCCCAGAAGGCAGCAAGGCAGCAGTTGATCCTAATAGAGGCAAATTAATACAACAAATTTGTACAAATGAACACATCCAAATCACCTAATTTAGGTACAGCAGCACTTAACTACAAGCCCCTTTAGCTACAGAAAGAAGACTCAGTGCATCTAAATGAGTCAGACCAAATGTACAGTTAATAGTTGGAGATAGGAGACTCTGGTTGGCAATCCAGAAAGTTGGTGTGTTGTGTGGGAGCTGTGAAGAGACAAATGACAAAAAATGTTAGGTGCATGGCAGCAGGATATCTGAAAACTTTTTCTGCTTCACATCAGATGCTTTCAGTCACCTGAGAATTAGAATATTAGAATATTATCCTGTTAGAATATAGGATATTACCAAGTTGAAGGGTTGTGACTCTACACCCCAGAATTTTCCTCCAGTCTGTCAGGAACTTGTATCAATGCCACGTTCCTCCCTTTTGCTGAGGTTAGCTTGTTGCATGGCTGGGAATGCAAAGTCACGAGGCCAGGAAGGATGGCAAGAGCAAGAACAGTCCTGCACTAAGGGCAGAATGCTCCGAGTTGGGAGGGCAGAGCCCCAGCCTGCCCTTCACTCCTGCCTGTCCCTCTCTTTCTTGCCCTTTTTCTGCTCTGTTAGCATAGACAGAGCCTGACAGAGTGCTTTGATGCACAGCATGGATGTGCCCTGAGGGTCTCGTGGTGCTGAAAGCTAGGCAACCTGGACTTTCTTCTGGGACTTAAATGAGATCCTGAGCTAGGTTGTCAAGGTCTTGTTCAAAGAATCTAGACTTATATTGTTTTAAGTTGTCATAGTAACAGAAGTTTTAATACTGCGGTAGGGTTTTTCTGTCCTGTGTCTTGGGCTTTCTGAACTCCCTCTCAGCAGCATGTGACTGCCCATAGCATAGGCATCTGGTTCCTTTTTCTTGGATTTAGATTGCCATTGAGTTACAAAGATCTACCCATTTCCTAGTCAAACACTTGACTAATTAATGCATTATTCAATACAGGCATCAGCTCTAAAGAGACATCTCTCAGCTATAATGGACATACAAAACTGTTGGCCACATGATGGAAGAAAAAGGTTGAGTACTGAAAGGGAGAGAGAAAATACTCACTGTGTTCAGGCTTTGACAGCACGCAGGACAAAACATGTCTTGGAGACATTAATTCCACATGAAATTATGGTCTGTCTTTCGTTTTTGTGGCAAGAGAAGTCCAAGGCTTTACAATCTAGCATCGTGCCTCAGTATCAGTTGAGACTGCAATGATTTTGAATTCTCACATTGTGACACCTTGTCTTACTTGGTCTTACCTGAATCTAGTACAAAATGTGAATGTTCAGCTCTTCTGTTTCCAGATGCTTGCATACTCAACCATCCTGAACTGAGTCTTGACCAATGGACTGCATTATCTGGGATTTTTGTAAATGTGGATGGGGCTTGGTAATCTGGGATCTAACCTGTAAATTGGTTACATTCAATCTCATTTCCGTGCATCTACTAATAATGTGTCCAAGACCTCTTACATATTTTTGATCAGCTGTCATTGATCTGTTAAGGGTGCTAAGTCAATATTTCAGCATGACAAGGAAATCTCTTCCTTCTGTTATTGCCCATCAGGGTATTTGGGGCCACCTGCTAAGAGTGACTATGTTGGCATATACTTAAGAATTGTTGCACAGCTGCATGACCACTCTTTCCTCTGGACTGGGGTGAGCTCAGAGTACACAGAGTGAGGAGGGCAGGGAATGCTAGCATGACAGGGTAAGAAAGGACAGAAGATCCTCCATGCTGGACCCAACTCTGATCTCATAAAATTTATGCAAATCTTGTGTGAGCTTTGTTGTTAAAAGGTTGTTTTTCTAAAGAGAAAGCAATCCCATAAAAAAGGGTGGTTCTAGACACTCCTGACCTTTGTTACTCTGGACCTAAGGTCCTAAGACCTCTGGATTGCTGGGCTAGAGGGCACTCAGCTCTATTTAAATTGCCTGTAAGAGCAAATTCCAGTGGCTGGCTTTGTGCCATTGTACCTGTCCCAGTGGAAGCTAAATACCATGTTGTATGACTGACCTACATATCATTACAGAAGAGAAATGTTCCCTGCTGCAGTTTCTGCCAAGTGCTGTAGAGCTCTGATTGGACAGATGAATGATGGCAAATGCGCTCCTAATAAAGCCAATGCCATTAAGTTAGAAAACGAGGCTGCTGTCATGTATGAGTGGTGGCAGAAGCATTTCTAGCTTAACAAGGTCTGACAAGACCTCCTCAACATGCTCAAATGAAATCAATGTCAACACCTAATCAGTTAAGCAGGTAATGGATTATTAAAAAAAATTTAAACTGTAGCTGCATTATCTCATTTAGAAAGAAGGAACACGTGACTCCTACAGATAATGTAACATATTTTAACAGTTGTCACATTTGCCAGGTTCAAGCAGAAGCTGCTTTAACCTGAAGAGCTGAGATGTGTACAGCAGCATGGCGACAGAATGTAGGGCACGTCATGAATTTATGGACAAAGGAATTTGCAAGCTTTATCAGTCACTGCCTGGGTTTGCATAACAGGTCGGCTCAATGAAATATGCATGAACAGCATCTGTTTCTGCTTTTAAGATCACAGTGTGCAATGTGAACCATCACCCACTGGATAGAAACTGGGTGATAAGATGAGAATCCTCCGCTTTAATGGGCAACAGAGGAAGTATTTGCTCTCATTGCTGGGAAGCTAGGGAAAGAGACTGGAAGGAGTGTGGACAACCTGCCTGAACTTAAGTGTCCTTAGACTCTCATGAGTTAACTAGAGAAGTTAGAATCATAGCTAACAATCTCAGATAGGGACTGAATAGCACTCCTACACAAGCACAGTTACTGCAGTGGATTAGAATAAATCCCTTTTCTCAGGGTCTAGTCACTGCTTAGGCCACAGACATGAGGCAGGTATTTGCAAGGTGCGGACACAAGAGGGTTCTCACACTTCTCTCTGCAACACCTGCAGTGTCAGGTCAGGCCAGTGGGCTGGGTGGCTAAGTCTGGTACAGTGTTCCTATTCCTGTGTTCCTAAGAAAAAAGGTACTTTATAAAACAGCTTGGAGGGTCACCACCTAGCTAGACTGGACTGCTGACCCTTCTCACCTGAGAAAACAGGCAACAATTCTGCACAGAACTGCATGTGGTTCCTGATCCCTCCTTCACTCCCTGCACCAGGTCTACCCCTGTCTTCTCTCTCCAGTCCCCGTGGTAGCACTGCCAACAACAGGTCTTTTTCTCCAGGATTCCCCACTCCCTGTGTTACAACCATCTCATGTCTCACCACTAGACCACAGCTTTGCTCTCAGCCTGGTTTAAATGAGGAGCAACTCTACTGGAGATGATTCCGTTGACAGCTACAGAACCGGAGAAGGTGAAATGAGAACTGGGGCCCTCTCATCTTTTTTTTTGTTTTGTTTTGTCTCTCGCTGCTGCTACCAAGAGCCGCTGAAGACACGCCGGGCACGTGCGATGTGTGAGCCTGAGGCCATCACGGGCGAGCTCTCCCTCAGTTATTAATCCGATGTGTCTAAGTCATACAAGGACCAAGTGTTTCTAACCTAACACCTTCACTACGTTTTTATGGATCTTCGCATGTCACGAGGTATCATTGTACCATAAAAATTGGGGTTCACTAATAGACCAGGAGAACGAGAATTGCAAGGTTTTCTTCTTTAAAATACCATCAGCTCCCAGCCGTCTGCCTCTGAAAGTGAGAAACTCTCCTTTGTTGATTAGCGCCTCTAGCAGCGCTTGCAAACCAGGTAGAAACACCTCTCTTTCTCCCGCGGTGTCTAAAACACTGTCAGGCGTCCACCGCCGCCGCAGCGCCGGGCTGTGGCCGGGGACCGCGGGGCCGCAGCCGGGAGCGAGCGGCAGCTGCGCCGCCCGCCGTGGCCGCCTCTGGCCAGCAGGTGGCGCGGCGGCGCCGGCCTGGCCCCGGCGGGGCCGCCCGTGCCGGGAGAGCGCCGGGAGGGCTCCCGGGAGGGCTGCGGGAGAGGGACTGGGACCCCGTGGGTGTCGCCGTGACGGCTGGGGAACGGGCGGGCTAGGAGACGGGCGGGCTTCGCGGGGACAGATGAGGGACGGACAAACAGGTGATGCACAAGCACTGGCATTACGTGTCTTGGAGAAATGATCTTCACGCCCACGTGTGTTATTCCGTGTCAGGTACTGTGAAAGCAGTTGTTAAGAGTAGTGAGGACGAAGCAGAACACCAGTGCATGGAGGACACAATGCTATGGCTCCGGTTAGCACCAGAATCCTGGGAGTGGTTTGCTCTTCCCAAGGCTAAGGCTGGAAACAGTGGAGTAGCTCCAGACACGAAGCACCCCAGCCTACAGCAGGCTGAGCACGCATCACCTGGGGCACTGGGGAACAGCTCAACAGCTGCAGGTTCCAAGACTAAAATAGACTTGGAGACTGATAGCCCTTGTTAGCATGTCTGGAGGAGCAGAGAAGGGGACCAAAATCTAGTGTTAGGTGGCACAGGCCTCCTGACAGTGTGCTGTGGATGTCAGACAAGCTGCACAAGAGGCAAAAAGAGGGGATATTGAACAATCTGACCTGTACCTGTGAAGAGTGGGCTGCTATATTATGGCAGTTGAAGACATTAAATGGGGTTTTTTTGCAAATGATAGAAAGTGAAATTGCTAGAGGAGAAGAGATTAGTTCTTGGTAAAAGTGAAGACCATTTTGCTGAAATGTGCAGTTCAGAATTGATGTCTCCACTGTGACATGCAGGTCAAACCAAATTAAAAAGTTGGTTTACTTTGCTTTTGGTGGCTAAATTTCACAGCCCCAGAGGTCCATTCAAACCTTCTGTAGGTACTCTGTTTATCATCAACCCTTTTCCCTTCTTTCTAACCTGTGACTTCTGGTGACTCCAGAAGGCTTCTCCCAGCCTACTCTAAATGGAATGTTAAGACCAACTTCATTTTGAAATCAGTACATTAAGAGATAAACCTCTGATATTAGGAGGAACAGGATGAGATGCTCACCAAACAAAATAAAAATTTTTAATAGAGATCTCATCAAGAATTTTTTCCCTTCTTTCCCTGGGAAGTTGGCCATTCTTGATTAGATTATTCTGTATTTTCAGATAGAAAAATATTTTTGTTGTCAATTCCTCTTAGTTTTGACCACAACGTGTGTTTCCCACCTCTAGATTGCCTTGCTGACTGTATGCAACCTGCCATGGACGTGCATCCAACCCAAACCTTGTCCTGGAAGCTGCAAGGGTCTTCTCCCTAATATGGCATTGCTTCTCCCTAATGTGGAAATGTTGAAATCCTCTTGGAAAAACAATGACCAGGACTGGTCCATGGCAAGGCAATTCAGTCAGGCAACAGGATGCTCCTTGCTTGACCTCAGACTGCTCCAGGAAGAAAAGAAAAAAAAGGAGAATGAAAACCATTGTCTGGGAGTGCACTAGATTAATTATTCCACATGACAACATTCTCTCACTGCCATCATCCTATCATCCTTCCTGGTCCCTCCTCACACCTGGGGCTTAAAGTTAGTCTTTATTTTATATATTTATGTGCAATAAATTCATGACTTCAGGGAAGTATTGGACCTATTTGACATGTACAAACTGATTGCAACAGGATTGTCAAGAAAGAATCCTGACATGAAAAATTAATCATTCATTTTCCTACCTAATAAGAAAAATGGATGTTTAAAGAGATACAGTAACTATATGTGCATTTTATTAGATTGCTTCATAGTAAAATCTTACCTGGAAATTAATTTTAAATCCCTGAGAGCATGCATGAAGTTGGAAAGGTGCCTGAATGGCTCTAAAAAAAAAAAAAAAGCATCAGGATTAATGGTAGTGTATTGAAATCAAGAAAGGAGTATTTAGTGAGAGCAGTATTCAACATCATCTTTGACATCTTCATTAACAATCAGAGGGAATACAATGCATATCATTGACACTTTGAAACAACACCAGGTTAGGAAATGTTGCTGAATTGAGAATGAAGCAAAAGAATCCAGAGAGATTAAAACGTGAGTAGAAATCAACTGTATGAAATTTGTTTGAGAAAAAAAAATACAGCATAAAGATGTCTATGTGAAGCAATTAATGGATAGTAAAAATCAGGCAAGCTATGGCATGTCAGGGTGGATATGCCCCTTCATTACTTTGCTGTGCCAATCCAAGGTCTGATCTATGTTTGTCAGAGAGTAGAGTTGCAATAGCTCTCATGTGATCCCACTCTGCTGCCATGTTGTGTTAAATTCAGGACAGTATTATTTGAACAGTAGGGACAATCTGGTGAAACTTCAGTGAAGATCAACAGAACCAGTCTGAGATGAAGCAGAAAAGAGATAGGTATGTATATATAAAACACTACATAAAATGTAAGATGTATTTAAGGGGATTTATTCTTTAGCAGGGACAAATCAGGATGTGTGTCCTTTCCCTAGGAAAGACAGAGAACTGTAAAATTTCATCCTATATGCATAGAACAGACACCTAGACAGTTTTCAAGGCAGTGCCAGCAAGACTCACAATCCAAGCAGTGGACACAATTTCTTCTAGAGCTCATTATACTTTACGCTTATGGGTGCCTCCTGTCTAATTTTAGAGGTGGACTGTTCCATCACTGATGACACTGAAAGGTAAAGTAGAAGTTTACAGTGAATTCCATGCAATAAAATGGGAGTAGCAAAACAGAATTTCCCCTCAGGCCCATATTTATTTCCAGAAGAAATAATTCTATCAATAGATAAAAGGAAATGAGTACCTTTCAGAGACCATGTACATCAATGGTAAGATTTTTCATCACAGAAACAATGACTTACTGACAGCATTTTGCAAGTGAAACTCTGTCTCAATCACCATTTCCTTGGTGACATGACTGGGAATTCTGGGAGAACAGGCTCTGATGAAATGCTAACTGTACACTATGTTATGTCCTATCAGATCACAAAACCTGCACTGTTACTCTACTGTGATAGAGAGTGCTGACGGCAGTGAAAGGTAAAATACAGGTTTATAGCTTTGCAGCGTGAGAAAACAAAGCTGTGTAATTAATAGGAGCATTCTCCAGAGGTCAGAGCAGTGCCAGCCCCAATGGATGAAGCTACACTTCATGGGCAAAGGGGGCTAGACTTGGTGCAGCACATGAGAAAATGTGTCAGTGACAGTTCCACCTGTCTTCCTCAGATGCTCAGGAAATTTGTGAGGCTCTTTTGGTTGAGAGTTGTGATCTACAAATGAGTCTTAAAAGGTGTTTGAGATAACATTGGGCTATCAATAGTTTGGAATTCCAGGCTTGTTAGCCAGTTCCCTGTCCCAGATTGCTCAGCTGTAAAATGCTTATGCTGCTTTTGCTTACAGGTGCTTGTATCTGTACCAGTATCCTGAAGCACACAGGTCACACTGGGTGTTTTTTGTGCTGACCTTCACTCTGTAATGGACAGTCAGATTAGCACTCTTGTCTGTTTTGAGGAGCTGAGTGTGGGTTCTCAATAATACATTGTGCCTTTTTTTTTTTTAAAGCATTGTCAATTAGATTCCCATTGTGCTTAAAAAACCCCAACCCACTGTATTAGTAAATCCATCATTTCAACACAACCATAGATGAAATGCAGCACTGCCTTCCACCACTTACTTCAATTGGATACAACTTATTTGTTTGTAAATGACAGAAGAAAATTTATGAAGTATCAGTGTCACTGATCTGCTTGTACACAAAGCAGTGATTTTGTTTCTGGCTTAATGTAACCAGAGTCTAGGTGCAGTTGCCACAAAGTTAAAAGGCAAGATTAATTGCTGTTATGTCATAAATAAATGCCAAGTTCTACCAATTCTATCTGGCTTCTGTCCTCACTGCCTTCCCTACAGCCTTCCCCAGGCCAGTACTGCTGCTCCAGCTGGAGATGGCAGTGGTTTGCACCTGAGTGGAAAAGCACTAGGACCAGCAAGCACAGGTTTCCAAGTCTGTGCTTGGGAAATACACACAAATGTTGTACAAACTCTTCCGACCTACCCAGCTTTATTAACTCCTTGGACAGCAGGGATTTGCAAGAAATGGAGGAACATTAATTATGACAATGTCTCTTCTTGACACACATGAACACAAGCAGATTTTGCAGATGAAATGTCAGCGAGTGCCGGTAGCAGTGGGGCCATGCGCTGGCGTTGGTGGATAAAACCCAGCCACCCGTTTGCACCTCTGTGTTGCCCCATCTCTGGTCCTCACCGGGCTCTGCTCGCACACTCAGGCTGCTCTGAGTGCTGGGTCACTGACTGTGCTGCAGCGCCGACTCGCTGACACCATTTCATTTCTGCATGGCACAACAAAACAGGCCTCGGAGATTCCTTTATAATGCCACAGATAGACATAAACAGATGCTCCAAACAGATGTAATCAAACGCAGATGTGATCTGAAGATTCCCAGGCAGGCTCTGGGGTCCAGCCAAACTATACAGAGCACAGACTGACAGCAAGCTGGAAATGCAGCCAGGGGCTCACCTTTCCCCCCTGCTGACGCTGGCTGAGCAGAGAGAGATGGGTATGGCAGATATGAACATGCACCAGCTGCTGGGGGCACCTGGGGGTGGCCAGGCTGCAGGAGGGGCCCCATCATCCTCCACATAATGCCTGTGCCTGCCCAGTGCTGGACCCAAGGCTGCAGGCATTGTTGTCCTTGGAGGATCTTGTAGTGGATAATTTGGTCAGTCAGCTGTTTTCATTACCAGAATCTACCCAGCCTGGTCATCCAAAGAGACTGTGTTCAAAGAGACCCTGACCCTTTCCTTTGAAGTGGGTGGTGAGTGGCAAGGGGTGGGTGAGTTTTCTGTAACTAGTAGAGGGCATTAAAGCCATTCCTACTCGCACAAAAACACTTACCCTGGGGCACATTCATTGAAGAGAGATTGAGGAGATCGCAGAGTGAAGAAAGTAGGGGGTTAGTGCCAGAAATCAAGAATGAGGACAGTGGGTCATCCCTGTGTCTGGTGCTGCTGTTGGTGCTTCACTGTCTCCCTGTGTTTCCCTATACATTTGCTGGAGGACTATGGGGAAGACAGGTCAGAAGGCAGACAGTGACCAAAAGAACGGTTTTGCATAAGAGTGGTGCCACCTAGAGCAAGTCCCAAACTGGAGGTGAGTACTTGGTGGGGGCAGGGACAGCTGGACCCATTTCAAGGAAATTTTTACTAAAGAATTTCTTCATTTAGGATCCTAGAATATGGAGGTGGAAAAATCCTCGAGATGCATTTATCTAAGCAAAGGCAATGTGCATTTCTATGAGAGAGAATTAATCACTTCTTAAATTGACTCATGCTATGGGCTTGATCCAAAGTCCATGGAAAAACTCTGACTAACTTCACAGCTCCTTGGGGTGTAGGTGGGAACTTTGCCACTGTCTTCAAAAAGAACAGGGCCAGGCTTTAGCCCTTGGCTGTAAAACAAATCAAGGAAAAGACACAAATCCCTTTCGAATGCTTTAGAAAGAATTTATTATTTGAATTCCTGTAGCTATACTGTTACTAATAACATTAAACACCCACAAATCTATGTTTTAAAGCATATCGTACCTAAATAGAAATTGTACACGTATTGTACATATTTGTTGGAAGTCACTTAATAGGAAAAGTAATCATAAAGATTGTCTAGATTGAAAGTAATGTGTTAAATAGCACATTTGAGTCCTTCAGAATTAAGATCAACTGTTTTCTGATTAGTGCAGATAACCACTTTTTGGAATAGCCATTTTATTTAGATTTTCTTACAGAAATTATCTGGGTGACAGTAGCTATGATTTCAGCTGACCAGGCAGGTGGAGATTTTTTTCAAAAGCTTATACTAATAAATTTGAAGACAATATGAAAAGTATTAATAGGAAACACAAAATATCCATTTGTCAAAGTCCATATCACCTGCAGAAAAAAATTAGAATTTTAACAACCTTTCCATGTAAAAACCTTGTAAGACATTGAAATGGTTGAAAACTTTTGGAAAGGCCTTTTGAAATGGAGTAGTTATTTTAAATTTAGATTTAGATTAGTATACAGTGTATACATATAGTAATATTTTTAGAAAGAGGCTGTGTTCACAATTTTATTAAAAAAGAAAAAATAGATTGAGATTTGCAACTCTTGCTGAGATTATTTTTGTGTCCCGTTTCTTTAACTTCTTTTAGATTTTCCATCTCTATAAATAGGTGATACCCAACTAAACTAGCTTTGACCCCAGCTGCCCTTGTCACCAAAACTGTCCTCCGAAAGTTCTGACTTTCACCGGCTCCACATTCATCTAGGGATGATTTGAACATATGGTTTGCGTTCAAGAATGCCCTGTAAATATAAACAACTATTACTACTCGAGTACATTTAATGACAAAAATGTGCTAATGCCGTGCTGACGACATTCGCCCTTGAATTACATTCCTTATAAGGGCGATGCTGCTCGACCCGGCCGGGAGGGCTGCGGGGCGGCCCAGCCGAGAGGCGGCCCCAGCCGCACTATCCTCTCCACCCTCTCATCTCCGTCCCGAGTAAAATAACCTAAAGCAAAGGTGTCTGCCACCACCCTCCGAGGGTACCCCCTCACAGCCCCCTGCCCAGACGCTCACCGACGGTACCTGACGGTCGGTTACACGAAACACCGGGAAACGTGGGAGCAAACCCACCTCTCACCCTAAAACTCTTGCTTCTCCGAGCTGTGAAGAGGACGATTGTTTCTGGAAAATAATAATAAAAAAAGAAACCCCCTGCCCCTCGCCGCCGCAGGACCGAGAAGCCCGCGCAGCGCCCGAGGGTGTGCGGGGAGCGGCCACGCGTGTGCAGACGACTCGGTCCTGTCCTGCCCTCGCCCAGCTCGCAGGGCAGAGCGAAGTGCGGGATGGTCTCCCTGGGGTCTCTTGGGGCTAGCGGCCGTGGTCCTGCTTGGCGGGAGGGGCTGGTGAGGTCCCTACACCCAGCTCCCGAGGCCGCTGCAGGGGAAACACCTGCCTACCGAGGAACTGCTTTTAATTAGCCGCGGTAATGACCTTCCCTCGGCCAGGGGAGGCGAGTCAAGTGCTTTTGCACTCCCGGCCGCGATCCTGCCTTCAATGATGGCTTTGCCCGAGCTGCTCTTAAACTTGCGGCAATAGAAGGGTTAAAAAAGCCCCCGGAGCCCCGGTCGCCGGAGCGGCCTTCGCCCCGTCAGCGACCTCCGCGGGTCCCAGCGGCAGCAGGCTGCGGCAGCGCGGGGCGACGGGCGGCCCCCTGCGCCCCACGCACTTCCCTGTCACCCCGGTACCGCTTCTGTCTCTCACACGTCCCAAAGTGACAGAGAGAGGCAATGGTTTTGTTCTCCTGTTTTCACATTTCGAGGTTAAAAAAATCCACTTTTCCCTGCGATAACAGTTCCTTCCCCCTCATCTACGTCTTTCCTGCTGGAAAAAGAAAAATCCCAGCGAGGGCCTTGGGTCGGCTCGAGGCATACGGGTGGATGACGGCAAGGCCGCCACCGTGGCTCGGGGAGGACGGTGCCCCTCAGGAGAAGCCCCACTGTGCCCCTGTCGATGCCCCCCGCGTCAGACCCGCCTCTGGCCCGGGCACGCCGGCGTTCGCCCGGCCGCGGAGCGCCGGAGCTAGAGCTTGTTTCTGCTACTTGCAGAGCAGACAAGCTGTTTTAAAAGGTGCCCAGGGCTTGAGGAGTGGGGAACTGCACCAAGGTGGGTTAAGAGGGGGCACGGCAGCCGCCGGCACCTGCCCCCGCCAACACCAAAATGGTACGCGGGGCTTTGTCGGCTCGATCGGCCCCTCTGAGGGGGCATCTTTCGAGAACTGCAGAGAAAATACTGTCTTGCAGTCACTGTAATCCACGGTTTTCATTTACTATTATTCAATCAGGATTTATCTCTGTTTTTTTAGGAGGCTACTTTTCCAGGGCTGTTACTCGATACTGATCCATTAAATCATTCCAGCTGAGAGATTAAATGTATGATTTGCAACCAGCTGGATTTCTTAAATGGTGTCTTCGCCTCCCTTCAGAGTATGAGCAGACCCGACGAGAAAGCACTTTGCTTTGGCATGGAAACTCGCACATTTGCCCGAAAATTACCACACGGAGTTCATTCAATGCCAACAGTATTCTCTTCCTTTCTCTTCACTGGATTAGATTTCTCCCAGCCATAAAATGACTCCAAAAGCGAGATACTATCGAAATGGCAACGCATGCCAAGCGAGCGGTAGGCAGCAGGCTTAAGCCTTCCCTCGTACTAACACTGCAGCCATTCTCTGCGTCTCTCAGGACTGCCCCGGCTCCAGCGAGCCCATGCAAGCAGCGCCGGCCCCGGAGAGGGAGATTCGGGGTGCCGCTGGGCACTTACCGGGGGCTGGGTTCCCCCCGCAACACAAACCTCGGGGCCGATCGCAGTGGCATTCTATGTCCTCGAAGGGTGGGGGGGGTGAAAAGCGGGATGGAGAGCCTACGACCTCCCGGACAGAGCTCCCCGTTGTGCCCCAGCGGGGCGATGCGGAGGGAGAGGAGACCATTTCCCAGTCGGTACTGGTCGAGATAAAAAAACACACTCTATTTAGAGTAATTACGGGAGAGTGGCTGGCTATCCTCCACCTACGGAGATCCCCTGCGGGGACGGCATTTCGGAGTCTGGTCATTAGACCTCAAATACCGGATAGGTGGGAAACACCGTCGTTTTGGCTGTGCCGGTCTTGCCCGAGAAAAAAAAAGAAAAAAAAAAGACAAAAAAGACCCTTCTAAGCTAAAAGGAATCTGAGGCTCTTCTCCGTCCGAAACCACACCGTAAAGCCACCACACCTGGGGAGATTTGCCACACCTATGGGGGAGAAAGCATTTTCTGGGCACATTCGGGGAGGCAGATCGACATACACCCGCAGCAGCAGAGCCCGGTGTCAGTCAGCGACTCCTCTTCCCTCTGACCGCCTTGGTTTCTGCTAAGAGCGCCATTGAGGAGGGATCGCCCATCTCCGCCCCTACTGATCCGGGATAGCAGCGAGGTGACCTGCTCAGGGACGAAGCCCAACCCCATGCCACCCTCTCTACGGCTACCCGGGGGGGGGCCTCCGCTGCCCGGTTCCGCGCTCCGCTCATTGTGCTGCAAACACCTCCCTGCCCCAGGTCTGGTTTCCTTTGGTTCCGGGAGGTTTCCTAACCATCCTGACTTTCCAGTTGTTGATATTTTTGTTGGGTGTGCTCTCGACATGCTCTTAAAAACGATGTCCCAAGCTGTTCATAATTTTTCAATGTCCCCTCATTTCCCGAGCCCCAACCGTGGCCTCCCTCACTGCGCGGTGCATTGCGCTGCGGATCCTCGCCCTGAGCAGCTATTGGGCTCATGGGTAACCGAGTATCTCAGGGTACGGAGAGAAACCCACCCGTCCCTAGCTCCACAACAGCCTGGGAGCCCCGCTCACCGGCTCCAGGAGTCCCTGTGCCCTGTCCGTGCTCGCTCCCCCGCGCTTGGCGGTGGGCGGAGGAGCGGAGCGGGGCGGGAGGACAGCGCTGCAGGGCGCAGATCCCCCTCCTGCCGTGCTTGCCCCGACGGTGGGAAATGGCCGGGGCGGTCCACGGCACGGACAACTCCCGACGGCCGCTTGGTTCCACGGCGTCGGAGTAAACGCACAAGGACCCCGGATCGGCCCTGCTCGGCTGTCGGGTAGGGCCTCGCTCGGAGATGTCACTAGCTAAGTCTTTGGCAATGCCCCGCCACACAGTTTTCCGATGACAAGAGGGGGACAATTACTTGGCCGCTTTCGATTAAACGCATCCCACTGAACCGGGTGTTCCGTCAGCTGCCCTCCTCGCGGCAGCGCTCCAGGTGTGCAGGGAGAGATGTCTCACCCACGGGTGACTGACTGGCCGTGCACCTTCGGCGCCTCCGTGTTGAAGGACCGCGTGTTCCCGTGCGGCGTCGGTCCGTCCTCTGCCGAGGTGGCCACTTCCCCGCGGGGCACCTGCCGCCGGGGTTTCCAAAGCACCGGACAAAAGCCGGGCCCCGCAGCGGGGACAACAGATGCTCACCTTCCGGAGGAGGTGGGAAGGAAAGGGAAGGAAAGTGGGGAGCGGGATCAGATGTCCTCTCGGAGCCTGCCCGCGCTGTGTTAGGCTCCGTGGACAGGGTGATCGGGGTGCGGGAGGACGAACGATGAAACGTTCACCGCTAACGTGCTCTCTGATCTAGTTGTCTGCTTTCCCCCCGACCTCCAGCACAACTACATCTAAACCAGCGCTTTGGAACGGCGCTATTGGGAGTACCTCTGCCCAGACCCAAACTCCTGCAGGACTAGAAACCTCTCTTCCAATATGATCTACTGGGCTTTGTCCAACTTTGCAGAAAACTGTAGGCTTAATGAAGTCCCGCTTTCTAACTCTTCAAATACCCTGGTTTTTTTCTTCCTCCCTGTTGTCAGCCAGTCTTGCCTGGGTTGACACCCAGACGAGCTCCTGACGGTCACTTTTCAGACTCTGATGTTCGTCTCACACACGTTAGTTCCAAGTGCTGCCTCGGTTTTCATGCTGCAGCTTATTTTTGGAGAGCAGGGCAGCGCAAATGAATATTCCTGATGAAGGTAGCTTTCAACGGATCCTTTACAAAATCTATTCCCCCTTCCTCTCTCCCACCCCCTAGGTACACACGCGCCATACCAGGGTTTGCATTTTTCATGGTGGGACAAGTGAGTCTATAAAAGGCATGTTTGTTTTTTCTGGCTGTTTCAAATATGTATTTCCTGGAGGACTTTGCATCTGATGGGGTCATCAGGAGCACATGTGCGATTTTCATCTTTCCAAGTGATTTCTCCTCTCCTACCATCCTTTCCTTACCAGTACTGTTTGCTGATATGACATTTTACTTGTCTGTCCACCTCAGCTCCCATTAAACAAATCTCTGCATCTCAGACTCTTGGTGAGGTCCCAATTTGTTTCCGTGTATCTAACTGGGGGTTTTTTTGTTGTTTGTTTTGGGGTTTTGATTGGTTTGTTGGGGTTTTTTTTGGGCGGGAGGGGTGTATTAGAAAAAAATATATTTTTTTTATACTATGCAGCTTGGGCTGGAGGTGGTCTGTCGGCCAGCTGCACACCGGTACTCCAGATAAAGGTGGGTCTGATATTTAGAGCTGGAGATTGAGTGTTCTTGCCCAAACCCGGCAAAAAAAAAATAGCTAATAAACATCCCCCGCCTCCCATTTATTTTAATAGTAAGGAAATGGACCTTCTTCCCAAACAAGGAGCCGCCTCCTCGATGCATGAAGGGAAAGCTTTGAGCACCGCTCTCTGCAGCAAAGTGGGAAGAAGCTGATCCCGCAGCCCAGCTCTGAGGTTTATATATTTTTTCCAAATCCCAGAGCTACTCTCCTTCAGACAAAACCCTCACCTTTTCCTGGTGTACTGAAGCACTGAAAGTTCCCTTCAGTATATTTTTCTTGGCTGCCTGAGCCACAGCCTTTTGATTCACTAAGCAGAAGAAGTTAAAGAACTCTGCAGTAAGGGCCAGTGCCCAGAGTTTTCATCGCCACCCCCTACATTATTTGTCATGCTCAAGTGAGGGTTTGTTCAAGGTAAAAGACTGTTCATACTGGGCTGCATTTGTTTCTCCTAAAGAAGGCAAGAGATTTTGTTTCCGGGTCTGGTAACAGGAGCCCCAGTGCCTTACACAAACATAGCTGGGCAGGCAGGGGCACTCCCAAGGCTTTTCGTTCCGGGGCTGCAGCAACCCCCTCACACATTGAGGCTTTGGTTAGGCCCAAACTGCTGCACCAGGTCTGGGGAGAAGAGACAAAGTAGCTTTCTCTGGGGTAGCCCACAAAAAATACGCCAAGTGGGCAACTTCTCTCGTGTAGATTATGTCGAGTGTCTGCAAAAAGGCTTATATTATCCAAAGCAAAATGCAGCCATACAACCTTGTAGATGAGAGTCCTGTTAACCCCCAAGAGCCTGCAAGGGCTCACAGATGGAAGGTGTTCAACCAGTAAGCTCTGGCATACGCTCCCCTATTCATAGGAAAGGCTCTTACTCCAATAAACCTGCTACCTGTCCCCGGAAAAGCATCGGAAATTGTGCCACATCTCCAGTAGTCTGCCGGGATTCTCTCTCACCTCATCCATCAGTATTTTGCCATCAGGGTGACAAGTTGTGCCTTATCAGAATTGTTTTTTGACTCAGATGAACTATTTGTCTCATGGCTCTGTTCAGCACAGCACCAGGCCCGTGAACACTCGGATAGTAAAAATACAGCAAAAAAAAGTCTGCTCTAGTACACGTGAATATTCAGCTCCCTGCTTTCCAAAGGAATGTTAACCTCCAGTTACAGGTCTGGGCACCACAAATGCTAAATACATTATGTAATTTGGTAAGATTTTAGTTTGAGGTCAAATACTGTTTATATATATACATACATATACATGTGTGTATATATATAGTTATGTGTGTGTGTATACGAGAGACACAGCAAGTGCGGTTCTTCCCCAGATTGTCCAAGTTATAGTGGCTCTGCCATGCCGTTTGCCTGCCACATCCTGGCCTCAGTCCGAGGATAGTCGGGGGAGTTTCATGGATAAAGCCTGCCGGAACCGAACCTCCTTTTAATTTATGCCCTGAAACCCATGCGAGTACCCCAGAAACAACCTACCCTGAGATGAGATATGCCCCATGTAACCTAATGCTAGTGAATCATAACTAATCTGTTTAAAACCAAGGATTAGTCACGTCAGTTTCGGCATATTCCTCTATCGGGAACTTTTTTTGTGCGTGGAAAATCAGAGGGATTTGGGCTAATTTACCAAACGTCAGTACTAAGGCAAGTACGGTCTGATAAAATGAGTCTTTACATGTACCGTTTTTCAGGTTGCATTACACATGTCCCATCATTGGGGCTTTGAGCTGTGTGCGCCCTTAATGCCAGATTGACCTGCAGGTTTTTTTTCTTACTACGATTTCTGTTTCTAGCCATCTTTAATTGGCTTCGGCAACTCGTCCTCTCTTAATTTCTCCGTATATAAGTGATCCTCACTGAAACGTACATGAGTTTTCACAGATCCCAGTCTCTCAAAGGGCCTTTCTCACCATGTCAGCCCTTAATTTACTTTCTCTGATCGAATTCTGCCTCCTCTGTGCAATATGACCTTTTATTAACCACGTAAACCCCATCCTGTTTTATACTGCCTCTTTAAATATTCCCCATTTTGGCTTTACTCTTTCTCATTTTTTCTTTCTCCAGCAGGCAATGTCTTAAGGCTTTATTTCACTTTTGAGGCCGTGTTTTATTAACGCAGACATTCTGAGTTTCCTTCCCAAATTCATTTCTATCTATAAAAATACAAAATAATTAACTAGCCAACTAATTAATTAATTCTTTGCAATATTGTACCGCTGCATGCGTTATTTTACAGGGAGCAAAGATCTTCTGTAGTTTTAGGAAGCAATGGTTCCTCTACTTGCAAAATGTTTATTTTCAAAGAATAAAAATTTATAGTTAAATTATTAGATGCCTCTCAACAGAAATATCAGGATCTGTCATTTAGACTCTAATGCACATTAAGGCCACATTGGTACACTCCCACAGCACAGGCAACAACCACATCATCTCTGCTGCTGAAAAGATCACCTGAAAGAGCAGAAGCAGGGGAAACATAAACCTGAATATACCACATTGTCTCCCATATAATACCGTACCCCGCTGCACCCCAGCATAATGAGAAAACTGGAGTTATAACCGCGAGTAAGGGAGAGCTTTTTCTCCGGAGGCCGAACCACCTCGTCGTTACCGACATCCATACATTCCCTTCTGTAGACTTTTAACGGGATCTCAGAGAAATGTGCTTTTAGCGGACACCCACAAATGCACAGAGGCGCTAATCCAGACCCAGATTATATCAAATTAGGACACTGCCCGCACAATACTCCCACTGATTGAAATTTCGCCAGCATCTGAAACCTGGACATGATCTTTGCTGATCTACACATATTTCTATCCCGCTTGAAGCCATATCGTTTTCTTGGTTTATTTTTCACAAGAAATTCATTTTAAAGAAGAAAAAAAAGCAAAAAGGAAAGTATAAAACCCTTTGCAAGCTCTGAGGAACATTTTAAGCACATAACACATTTGGCTTCTAGCAAAGAGATAGCAGCGAGGGTTCAAGCTGCAAGACCCCTGAGCTCTTTTAATGGGGCAAACTGGCAAGCAACTTGCCTGTCTCTTTTGCCAAACGGTGCTTACAGAAAAGGGTATTAAAAAGAAAGAACGAAAAAGGAGAGGAATGGAGAAATCCATTTCCCAGCCTCACTCCCGCAGGCACTGGAAAGGCGTTTGCAGCCTGGACCCTGCAGCAGGATCTGGCCACCCTCTGTTTGCCCACCCGCCCTTGGGGCGAGGTGGGGGAGACAGAGCGACTTGCTGCGGGGGTGGCGGACACCGGGGAGGAAAAGCCAGCAGTCTGCACGACCGTGCCCTCGGGGGAGCAGGTGGGCGACCTCTCCTCTTCCCTCTGGGCCCGCATAGCCCGTCCTTCCCCGTCCGCTCGGCTCGCTGCTCGCAGAACCTCAGCTCCCCGCGGCGCACACCGCGCCCCCGGCCCGGGCCGGCACGGCCTCCAGCGTGCCCGGACATTGCTCCACGGGTCACCCCAAAAGGGGCAGGGTAGCGGGGGTCTGACCACCTTCCCCGGTGTCCCTACCAGGGCGCTCTGCTCTGCTGCTCAGGACTGAGCCTGAAAACATTTCTCGGGCGAGTGAAGCGACCATACGCCAAGTTAGATTTCTAAATTTTATTATAAAATAAAAGCAGAAATATTTTCCAAAGAATGTATTCACATAATATAAACAATAAACAAAACTAAGGTGAGTGACTTGCAGTTGATACTGTCGTTTAGGTCTAAAGTTGAGCAGCAATTCCTCTTTTCTTTTCTTTTTAAAGCCCGCTCCTGCCCGCATTGTACACCGAAGGGAAAATCTGCCTCTGCCTTCCTCCGGGCCGGAGCCAGGCCATCACTTCCTTTCCCACCCAGCAAATGGCGAAAGCACCACATGGACAAGGCCAAAGAAGCTGTCTCTCTGCATAGCATCAGCTACAAGAAGGTTACAGAGTCTGCCTAGAGCGCGTGTTGCTGCTATATCTTGACTACAACTTTTGTATTCTTAGTTGAAATTGTACATCGTACACCTGCCACGGATACATAACTACTATAGAATAACGGGAGCGATGTGTAACTTCCAAACAGGCATGGCAACAGCAGCCTTGCGTTCCCCTTTCTACCCCCCCCCAAAAAAAATAAAAATATTACAATGTGCCGCTTCCCACGCAGACCAGCCTGATCGAGTGACACCACTGAGAGATTCGTGAAGTTAAGGCTGAAAAGAGCTGCTACACTGGTCAGCCTTACAGCCTACCGTGAAAATCACAGTTCCTGTCCAACAGTCCTTACACGCCTGAGACCACCTGTAAGCAACCCTTAAGGCTTTCCACATCAGCTGCCCACAACTGAGTCCGCTACCTTGCAAACTTGCAGCCAGCCTGCTGCCAAAGGGCACAACACATCCACTAAGGTGTTTGTCATTGCTTTCAAAGTCTCTGGTAAGATTAAGGAAGGAAAAAAAAGGAAAATAATAGAGTAAAGGAGGGCTGGCGTGAAGGAGGGAGCGTGTACATGGTTTTAAGAGCCCAGATCGACAAGGTTAGATGACATGGGGTTGAGGATGGAGTCCTGCAAGCTGTGGTGGTGCATGGGGTCGGCGCTGGGCACGGGGATAGCGCTGGGGCCCTGGGGGTGGCCCAGGCCGTGCAGGGGCTGCAGCCCGGGATTGGAGCTGAGCAGCAGCGCGGGGCTGGTGGAGGTGTGATCCGGGGTCCCTGATGGTGTCTTCTCGTCCTCTGAGCTCCCCAAAACTGTCTTATTCCCGTTCATTGACGCCGACAGCGGATTGTGGCTGTTGGAGTTGGAATTCTCGTTGTTTTCCCTATAGAAAACACAAAAGAGGGAGGGAAATCACCATGTGGCCGTCGCTCCGGGGTCGCACCGCGGGAGCGGGGGTGACGGGGAGCTGGCTCCAGGGAGCCGCGAGCAGAGGGGAGTGCAGAAACAGTAGGTTTGAAAACTCTGCAAACCTCCAAGGCCTCTTCATCTGGCACTAAGGTCTAAGGTCCGCTGAGCTTGTAAATAGTCTCCCACTAGCCCAGCGGAAAGTGTCACTTTGCCAAGATGTAATTTTCTGCATCCAAAGGGTTTGCACAGCATGAGGAGGGGGGTAGAAGGGAAAGGAGGAAGACATTACACAAAATAAATTAAGAAAAAACGCTTTTTAACTTTAAAACTGCTCTAGGAGCTGAAGAGAAGTTCGGCCATGATTTCTCCCGGGAAGGCCAAAGCCCAGCGAGCTGCAGGCAGGATGGCTCCGTGCAGCAGAACAGTCTCCCAGGGTCACACCAGGAGGGAAAGTCTTTTGCTTAAGTAACTGGACATGGGGGTTTTTTTCCCCTCGCCCTGAGCTTAAAGCTCAAAACATAGCCCAGTATGGACGATAAGGAAAGCGAACAGTTAACCCGCTGGTTTCCCCGACCCTCTCGGGAAACGCTCCGCACTCCCACTCCCGGCGCTACTTCTCTGTCCCCTGCTCGGGCGGCGTGGGCGAAGCCAGGATGGCCCCTCTTACGGCTCCGCGGCGAGGGCAGCCGGCACCACCGGTGCGCCTACCGACAAAGGCTCAGAAAGGCAGGACATAGTTTTGAAATTCATCACCGGGTAAATACTGAAAAATAGCTGGATGCTGGCCAAGCCCTTGCAGATATATCTATATATCTATATCTATTTTTTTTTTCCGGAATGAGAGAGGCAAGAGGGGGCCGGGATGGCTGTCAGGGCTTACGTGGCCTTTAGATGCAGCCCTCGTAGAAATACTTTAGACACAGTTCTGCCTGAAGTACTGAAGGCTATGCAAGTCTATTTAAAAGCTTCTGCGGAAGTTTTGAAACACACTGTCCGGCAGAAGGGCCCTATCCTGCAGGATTTGGTCGAGAAAAGTTAAGCCATTGCACTGACGGATTTTCCTCACTAAGGGCTGCAGGATGTGGCTGGAGACACTTAGTGCCAAAAAAATAAAAATAGACAAGAAAGCTCTGTTTGAACAAGTTTCCTTGAGTGGATGGCAATCCCCTGAACAGTCTGTTTTCCAACGCCTGGAGTGTAATATTAGGTTGAGTGTATTTTTCAATGTCAAAAATCTTATTTGTCTCTGGAGACCTTTAAAATTTGATTCCCCCGGAAAAAAAAAAATAAAAAAGAAGGAATGGAATAAGTGTAACCTTCATTTCCTTCGAATATTTGAAGGTGAGTCCCTGCTATCAGCAATAAAAAAGATCTCTAACATCTCATAAAACCAACACTTGAGAGGATTTGAAAGAAAATTAAAGTGCTAGCACCGTTTCGGGAAATGAATAGAGCAAATCTGTGCCTGAACCTGCCGGGCTGAACAACAGCTCGGCCGTGGCTCTGCCCATTCCCAAAACACCATAGGCAGAAACGAAAGATGGAAGTCTCCTCGGAGGCACGGATTTACAGGATATTTCTGATCAGTTAATTAACCGCGCAGATCATACGATCAGGTCCATATGGACCGGGCAATTCAATGAACTAATGAATGCAGTTAGAGAACCCGTTTTGCTTCTTCGAACCGTCTTCCTAAAGCACAAGGACTGCTGAAGAAAAATTCATCCCGAATACCCAGGGATGTAGGCATTAACCTCTGCCCGGCGATTAATGGTCCCTTCACTCCATTTAACGTGAAAAACACAGATGCAGAATCATGTTCGGCCTAAGAACGTACACCTATCGAGACGCGTTCATGAGCACCTTGCTGGGTAGGGAATAAGAACTGCAATGTCATGAGCGAGGCAACAAGTAGCTCCACTCAGTCCTCGTGCAGGTCTCCCGCCGCACGCCAGGAGCCGACGACCGAGGACATATTTGCTAATAGCGCTCAGACCCACGCTTTCTTGGCTGCCCCGCGGCTGTCCCCTTCTACACCGGGGCAACCCTCAAGGACACGCTCTGAGCTGTGAGGGGCACGGAGCCCTTGTCCTTGGGCCCCGCCGCCGCCGGTCTCTCCCGACGGGCCGCGAACCTGCACGGGCATCTCCCGTCACGGCGCCTGGCTGGGCTCCACGCCGGGTTGCGGCGGGGAGGAGGCGGCAGCGCTGCCTAACCAGGAGTCGCCGCCGGCCGTGTGAAGCGTCCCCGGCAGCAAGGACTACCCCGGGGCCGCTGCGCCGGCTGTGTGGGGGGAATGGCCTGTCGGCGGGGAAAGGGTCTCGGCCGCGTCTCCCGGCACTACTTTTGGCGGACAGACGCTTTCGCCGAGCGCCCAGCTCGCTCGCCTCTGGTTCTCTGGGCCCCCCCGAGGCGGAGAGCCCGTTCCCTCCCGTCGGGCCTTCCGCAGCCGGGACCGGGACAGAGCGGGAGGCGCGGGGAGAGCGACGGGGTCGGGAAGCCGCGGGCGCCGGGGGAGTCGTGGGGAGCCGTACCTTTCCTTTGCCTCGGCGGCGCGGTCCCGCTGCCGGCGGTTCTTGAACCAGTTGCTGACCTGGGTGGTAGTGAGACCGGTGGCTTCCGCCAACTCCCGCTTCTCCCGGGGGGACGGGTAGGGGTTGTGGGCGTACCACTCTCGGAGGACGCTGCGGCTCTTCTCCTTGAAGCAGTAGCTGGTCTCCTCGCCGTCCCAGATGGAGCGGGGCAGCGGGAACTTGCGGCGCACCCGGTACTTGCCCACCGCCCCTAGGGGTCGCCCCCGCAGCTTCTCCGCCTCGATGTAGTGCGCCTTCAGCCAGAGCTGCTGCAGCTTGGGGTGGTTGTGTGCCGAGAACTGGTGGCTCTCCAGGATCTTGTAGAGCTCGCGGAAGTTGCCCCGGTGGAAGGCCACCACCGCCTTGGCCTTCAGGACGCTCTCGTTCTTGTGGAGGTGCTCGCAGGCAGGGAGGGACCAGAGGAACCGCCCCAGCCGCTCGATATTGCCGCCTTGCTGGAGCACCTCGCAGACGCAGGCCACTTGCTCTTGGGTGAAGCCAAAAGTCGGGAGCATCGACATGGTGAGCCCTGCCCCGCCGCGCGCCCTACGGCCGCATAGAGGGGAGCGGCGCGGGGCGGCGGGCAGCGCCCGGCATGCGGG
>WBMZ01009344.1:0-32943 GCA_013400975.1 Atrichornis clamosus | reverse complement strand
TAAATAGACTTCAATTGCTTTTTAAAAAAAGCTCCAATTAGAAAACTGTATAGATATTCATGCTTTAGTAAGAATACTGTGTGCTGTTTAGTGTTACATGTTGTTTGGTTCTTTCTTTCTATGTTGAAGAGTCAAGTGTTTAAATATTCAGAAGGAGCTCTGCACAGCACATGCTGCTTTCACACCACATGTGCCACCACAGGAGAAATGCTGCAGCTGGCCTGCAGCTTGTCCCAGCAGCTTGGAAACCTTGGGCAGTAACTCCACCAGGGCAGGCCTGGGTCAGAATTTCAGGTGGGATGTTAAGCCTTTTTAGCTCCCACCTGCAAGCATGTATATTTAGGACACTTAAAATACCACTGCTCCTTTGTTGCTTGTGGCAGTGAATTTGGCCTTGTCTTTAGAGCCTTCTCTTAGCCCTGATCTCTGGTGACTCTGTCTGTGGGGATGGAGGGGCTCTCCGCTAACGTCCATTTGGAACAAAAGCAAATGTTCTTGGTATTTGAAGGAGTATAGAGAGAGGAGCCTCCACTTTGCTGCGTATAAGCCTATGCCTGTATGGCCTCAGCAACATGAATTGCAACCCTAGCTGTGTCTTATCACCAGATTCTTGCATGACTTGCACAAACAGAGATCTCCATAAAGGCATCTTCAATGGAGAATTCTCTTTCAGCCTCCATATCACTGTCCCTGTGTGCTGTGAGGCATGGATCAGGCATGGAGCAAGGTCTCCTCTTTTCTTTTACTTGTTGCTGTGCACATTTTCTGGCAACATATCAGTTGCAGGCAATCAAATCCTGGTGTTGCTTACGCTTGGCAGACAAAAGGAAGAGCTGGGAATGCAGTGCATGTCAGAGGACTTTGGTTTTAATTTTGGAGGGGTGAAATACAAACTGTGGGCCAGAGACAGCTGTGCAACAAGTGTTCTGTATCTGGACAGAAGAATCCCATGGTTTTCCCTGTCAGTCTTCTGTGTTTGTGGCTATAGCTGCAGTATGGAAACCCAAGGTCAAGTGTCATTTACAGAGCTGGAGTCACACAGCTGTTCTGTGTACAATGGTAAAAGAGGACTGCCATGAATTTTAGTCTCTTGCATGCACAGGACCATGGCTGTGTAATAGGGTGTTGGCCTGAAAGTTTTGTGAGGACCAAGATTTTGCTAGTGGTGTTTGGAGGTTAACAAGCATCTCATTTTCTCTCTGGAGTACAAAGGCTAAATGTGTCAGAAGGCTTTTGTGCTCATCCAGCAGCAGGACCAGGATCCATCATCTTTGCACCCACTGTCAGAAGAAGGGGACTCAGCTTTGTTGTAGTGAGTTACCAAGTGCTGAGTCTAATAACTGTGTATTTGATAATGCTGGCTAACTAGTTGATGCAGGCATCACCATTACACTGATTTCTTTGCAATGCTGGGATTCATGGCTCTTTGAAGGCTGTGTCTAAAAGCTGCAGGAAGTATTCATGTGGTGCAGATGGAAAGGAGCCTTGCTGTCTCGTGAGGCTGACTGATGGGTTGATCGCAGTTTGTTTTGCTCTCTGTGGCAGACCTGTGACAAGGACTTCGTCATGAACCACGATCTTGATTTCTGGTAGCTACTAACCACAGTACATTGGCTGCTCTCCTTATTCATAATTGAGTGAAGCATCCAGTAAAGTTTAATTGCTTCTAGGAAAGACTTTGAGGTAGAGACCCCTTCGCCTCCACATAACAGAAAGAACAAGTTCATGAGGAAATGCCATCTTAGTCTCCAAGCCTTCTGTTTCTCTGTTCTGAAAACCAAACCTACAGAGATCAGGAAAATGGGCAATGTGCTGTGCCTTGTTTCTCTCTCCTGAGCTGCACGAGACTCTCCTCAGCAATGGTGCAGGCAGCTCCCAATTCCAGGGAACTGCAGGTGGAGATGATAGATCAGTGATGCGAAAGGAGGTGCACAAGGACAGCTGGTTATGTCTGTGGAGTACTTGTCTGGTTTTATTGCTGTAGCTTGGAAATACATTTTTTCTTGTTTTTTTTCTTCTAGTGCTAGTTAAAAGGAAAATTAGAATCACAGTATTTTTACTTGCTCTTACTCAAGGAACAGCAGGAGTCCAGCAGCACTAATTCTGATATAAATATGTCTGTAGGTAGGCAGGGATATTTTTTATTTTGTTTTCACAAGTCCAATAACAGAGATAAATTGATGTCTTAAAAGCACTAACTTTGAACCATTAATCTGTATCACAGCAACTCTGACATATGGAAGACTCATAAAACATTTCTAGTCCTTTCCATCCTGAAGAAAATATTTTCAGGCAGGACTGTTGAAATAAAACCATTATTTTTCAGTGCCATATTAACTGTTATTTTACTATTTTATCCCCTGCGTAAATACTTTTTGTTTATTATTGATAGCTCATAAAGGAAAATATCTGGGAATTATCTTCGCTAGAACAGACAGTTCTTTATGGGCCTAAAACTTATTAGAGGAAAGAGTTCATGTGAAATATGGAGCTTTAATTCTGATCAAAACTAAGCCAAGGTGGGTGAAACAATAGTCTTGTTTTTCTATGAGTAAATGATTATTAGTATTTCTCTACATGTCCAATACTGAACTTCAGCAAAATGTTAGGGAATTATTTTGGTATTCCAGAATATGTCAAGTTTCTAAAAGACCTTGTAAGATTAATTTTTATGTCCCCTCTTCCCCCTGGTTTTTTAACAGCTCTCTAAAGGAGCTCGTTTCTAAATAAATGGTCACTTTAAAAAGTCAGTCCAAAGAAGAAGATGCAGTATCCAGTGGAGTTTCCTTCACTGGGGAATTTGGCTTGTGCTTTAAGCACCATAGCTTCTCAGCATTATAAAGTATTTACGTGTTTGAATGCAGTCTAGGAAAGGCTGGTTTATCTATAAAAACATATTTTCATTTTTTGACTTTCGTGTTTACTGTGAGCCCAATACCTTGGGTGGAACTTAATTACATTTCTTTGTGGGGAGGGCAGAGATATTAGGAGAAATAAGGATTAAGAGTGAAAAGGTCATATCCTTTGACCCAACCAAATAAAACTTGTGTTTGCAGAGCTCAACAACAGAAGCTTTCTTCCTGGAGGATCTTTAGGTTGTTTGGAATATTAGTGGGGTAGTGGCCCGGCAATGAGTGATGTGATGTGATGTGAAAAAGAGGAGTGGAAGCAGATTGTTCAGTTCTTCCTCCATCTGTAGGGAGCCATTCATAAAGGCTGAATGGTGGGCATGTGTGCCTGCAAGCAATTGAAACTCCCATCTGCCTTCCTGCTTCTGAAAATAACCTCAAGTTTGTTTAGGCTGGGGCCGACTTTGGTGTTGGGCAGTCAGCAATATCGGTCACCACTGCTGGCCAGTATTAGAGAGCTGATCACATCACCAAACTGCTTTGAAAAAAAGAAAAATATCGTGGGTTTTTTTCCATTGAAATGATCTCTTATCACAAAATCTTTATTGGTGTGAAAAGACTGGAATTTAAATTGTAATTTCATATTAAAATTCTATCTGGAGAGACAGTCAAGCACTTTGTGCTGATAAAAATAGGTTTCTGTGCAATGCTAGGGCAAACAGAATTAAATGCTTGTCTCCTGTAGTGAAATCTTTTCTCTGACCAAAACAAAACATACTGCGGCGGGGGATGTGGAGGCTTCGTTTTGCCTGTAGGGAGCCATTCATAAATTTCTCTGACTGTAAGAACGGATACTTTTTCTTTTAATCTGCTCTTCTCTTTATTCGATCAGCAAATGAAATTCACTCTTTGACTAATAGAAATTGAATCGTCACAGGGGCTAATCCATCTCAGGGTGGGAGGAGAGCATAGTTTAACCAAAAACTGTGTCCAAAAGAAAAGGCAAATCCTTTTTGTGTGCTGGGGAGAAGGGGCAGAAGGAGGTGTCTGGCCAGCAGAAGGCCATTCTGGCTGTGGACAGAGAGGCTGGGGAACACCTTTGGTGAGACCAGCTGTTGTCACTGCAAGAGAGTTAAGCCATGCCTTCAAACACTTGGCTCCTTAACCTGTGGAGAAATTGAAATCACAGACTCCATAAAGCTTTGGTGTGGCTGCCGCTAATTACCTGTGTCTCCTATCAACAAGAATTTGTTCATTCATCCATCTGAGAGCAGAACACTGGTAATTACTGGTGAGTGAATCACAAGTGTGCCTGGGATAGGTGTTAAAAAGCTTTTGGCCTCATGGGGATCTGGCTCTGATGCTTGTCCAGTGGCAGCCCCTAGGCCGCCTTCTGACCCAGATCTCTCTACATTCTGGATTTTCTCCTCATAATTGCCTGTCTCCATGACAAACACCCTCTTTCTTAAAGGGAGCATTTGGTCTGAAACTAGGTGAATTACTTTGTACCTATATGTATGAGTGCTTTTCCCACATGGAGCAGAGAAGTGCAAAGTCATTAGCTTAAATGGTTCTAAAAAGGAGAAGACCTTAGGAATTTAATGCTCAAAAATAACTTTAATAAACCGAATTTGTCTGTCAGTTCTAGAATCCCCCAAATCATGGTAGACTGATTTAATTGCTTAAGTTTTGATGTCAGCATCCATGCAGTATGCGTGCACTGTTTAAATAATCAGTAGGGCCCTCAATAGGACCCTACATATGCTAGATACACTGATATATGTTAGCTTATAGCAGTGCAATTTGGCTTAGATTTTATGTTTTGGAAACTAGATAATTTTGATTCTAAAAATGTATTTAGAAGGCTAATGCTGTTAGGAACTCAGTGAGTGCAGGAATTTACCATTTGTCCTGGCACCCAACTGGTGCTTTGGCTTGTAGGATAGAGTATTGCTTAGCATCTCCAAGTTTTATTTTCTGTCTCTCTGACAGATCTTGTCTTTTTTTTAGTCTATATTTTTATTTTCCCGGGGTGGAGAAGCAAGACACATCTGCTGTCTTCTGACAGAGAACAACAGGGCCACTGCAGAACTGCAGGAGACATTTTCCCTTCAGTTAGGAAAGAGGTCCTGGACCTACTGTTGCCCTAAAAACCTGTCTGTGTATCTGTGTGTGTGGTGTTTAAATGTAAATGTGTGAAGGATATCTGACTCCCTCAAATCTACTGAATCCCAAGAAGAGGACACTTCATCATGGCATATTGCATTGCAATAAACCATATAGCTCAGAAAGGGCTGTGGTCACTGGGATTTTAGGGGTGCAATCAGGTTTATTTATCCAAGGCAAGATGTTTGCCTGCATGAGCAGACTTTCAAACAGAAACCATCACTGCTTTTTTGGTATTTGTAGGTTTACAAAGCAATCTCTCTTCATTAAGCAAAGCCTCCCCCAGTGTGTGTGTATTTTGTATCTGTAGATCTGTGTTTTGTCAATTGAGGAGATTGATCTGAAACATTCTCATGGTTTTCCTCTTTTCCTTCCTCCCTTAGGAAGCAATGTAACTGGTATCTATCCACAGTGGCTGTAGCCTCATTGCTTCAGGAGTTTGCTCTGGGGGTGGGCAACGTAGGGATGGGGCACACAGGGTCAGGTCTTGGGTTATGGTTCTGTTCATGCACTGCTTGCAATGCAGTTATTATACAGGAAACATAAAACCAAAAAACCAAGAAACATTTTCAAATTACATTCTACTTGAGTGTTTCTGTCTTTAATTATTCTAATTCTAATTGACATTTTTAATTAGATTGGAAGCAAAACTCCATTGGATATAGTGAGTAAATGAAAAGTGATTGCATGCTGTGTATTTTTATTTAAACTTCTTAGTATTTTGCAAATCCTTGTACTCAGTCTGGTAAAGCCTGAGGAAGAAGAATCACAGCTCTTAACCAGCATGCCACGTACTTGAAGCAATTGCATGTGTGCTGCTTCTGCTTCCATTGGCTTTCCTCCTTCCTGCTGCTCACAGGCTTCCTCGTGTCCCCTCAGTCAGTCTTAGGAGCTGTGAGTCCAGTGCACGTACCTGACTGGCATGACACTTCCCTGGATGTTAAAGTGACTTTGCATTTGGTAATGTGAAGTGGAACCGACACTTGTCTGTTTTCTGGAAGTTTGTGGCCAATTTTAAAGTGTTTTGGAGAAGAAACGTAAATTACATGGCTTCAAGTGAGCCTGAATTTAAAAAGCACTTGTGTGTATTTCAGAGTAGAGGCTCAAATGAGAGGAGAGTAGCAAAAATAACATTGAAATAATGCACATTTAAAAAATTGACTGTCGCTGTGTTTTACCAGTCCTCAAGTTTTTCTATCTAAAGAGGAAATTTTTAAGGATAATAATGTATCTAAATATGAGCCTTCCTATACCTTTTGCACAACTGTAAGAAATTTGCAAAAGTTTCACTGTCTAAGAGGGTCCCTAAACCAAAGTATGAGGCTTTACAGAACCTCTGAGGTAGAATTTCTGGCCAGAAAGAAACATGATGTATGTAATTTGAGTGTGAAAGTCCCAGCTTCAGATCTCTGCACTGGCTGACAAAGGAATTGGATTTCTACACCCCAAGAAGTAACCAATATATTATGCTGGCTGGTACTGGGGGGGATCTCTCACTCTCATTTGGAGCTGTCCTGCATTGTATAAATACTCCTGGCTGAGAATCTCCCATCTCTGACCCACTGGGTATGATACTCATATGGCTTAAGATGAAACAATTTGGTACGGAGTGGAAGAGCTCCAACAGAAGATCAATGCCCCAGGTGAGAACAGGCAGTGGCCTGGAGGTCTGCTCGAGTGTTCAGATTTAGATCTGTTTAAAGACTTGAACATTGTTCTGTTATGTGCCAGGTAAGTGTCCTGTTTGCATGGTGGTGACTGGTCTGGTGGGTATTGGATACTTGAACTTTGTATTGGAAGGGTTGCATGGAACTGCTAATACATTTCTTCAGGCTCAGTCTGCCTAAGCTCTTGTGAAACTCCTTCTTGCTTATGTTAATTTAACTTCACCCATAATCTATCCATGTGAGTGAAATTGATGTAAATACCTATCAACCTGATCTTAGGAAAACATCAGGGTTATGGAGGTATATTGGTTTTAAACTGATGAAATTAAAATAATTTGTTCATTTGTATTGATGAAATTGGAGAGAGCTTACAGGATTGCTTGTTCCCCTGAGGATATGTTTGCACCACTTCACCTTTGAATTATTCAATCAGGAATAAATCTGAGATTTAAAAATGTGCTTCCCTGATATAAAGTAGTACAGAGGCTAATTTTATTGCTCTTTTCTATATCATCAGAAACAACTGATGAGGGTTTTCAGTATTGTCCTTGCTACTTGCTGGAAAAGCCTTTGCTTAAAAGGAGCTGCTAGTGGTATGTTTTCCCTGAGTGGAGACCATTATCTGTTGCAATTTATCAGGAAAGATGAGATGCAAGGTGACACCTAGCTGATACACTTCTATTCAGTTCTGAAAGTGACACTAAAAATCGTGACTAATTGCCACTTCTGCATGACCTTATAAGTGATCAGCTGTATTGCTACATAATTATTGTAGAAGGGCAGTGTTCAATTATTTCTTTTGTGTTAATTGCCTTTTGATCAGCTCTTCATGTGTGTGAACACTTATGAACGCTGTTTGATTAATAACCTTTCAGAGTAAAGGCCATTTTTAGAATATACACATTAAATCTAAAGCTTTGCCATTTTACAATCAGCATGAATAGCACCAAACTGCAGAAGTTCACCGGCAGTACTGGCAGTGTGTGTGTTGGAATGCCAAGGCTGCCTTGCTGAAAGAGTAAAACTCTCAAAGAAAAGTCCCTTTAACTTTAGTGCCAGTTATAGCTCTAACCCTGGACATAACTATTAGGAGTGCACTTAAATGGCTGTGCCTGGAGGTGTCTGTGCATGACGGCTTGGACAGGATCACACGTTCTGTTCTCTTGTAGGGTTTGAGATAGTGCCCATCGTTTCAGTGTCTATGGTTTGAAGTTTCTTTTGACTCTTCCTTTGAAAAGTGTAGCTTAAACCTTTTATGCATGATGAAAGTATTATCTCTTCTCCTGCCTAATGGTAATTTTAAATTGCTGCCATGCTCCATGAAACTTTTTTATATTTTTTTTTTTAAACCAGAGCTGAATTTAGAATATATAGTCTATAAGGCAAATCATATGAAGTATCCTGGCTCATTAACTGGCATATCTGAACCCCCCAAAAATGAAGGGGGGGAACCTGCACCATATCCTGCTATATAGTCATTTATTATAACTACAGAATAAAATCAAGCAGTAAATCCTCTTATGCCTGTAAATACCCTTACTCCACAAATAAAATAGTGAGAACTGTAAAAGTTATTATTATTCATGCTGAACTGGGGAAGAGAAGATAGTTTATAATAGCAATCTTGTAGTGATGTTAGTTTGTAAGAATAGAACTGAATAATTGACATTTTATCTTACTCTGCATCTCCCTCCCAAACCATTTCCATTACTGTTTCTGAGTCTGAGGAAGACTTCACAAAATAACTACTTCCAGTATTAAATAGTGCTGTCATGGGAAGTGAAGGAGTCATGCTGGGAATTCCCAAGAGGCAGAAAGAGTGTAAGGGTACTCTTTCCTCTAAAAAGGTTCTGATCGGACCACAGGGAACAGGGCCCATCAATTTCGTGTGCAGGGTCTTTGCACAATTCTGACATCCGCCTCAAATCTGCAGCAGTCAATACAGAGAAATGTAATCTGCTACAGGACATAATTTCACAGTCACAGAAAATAAGAAGTGCAGTATGCTGGGACATCCTCCAGTCCCACCAGTAGCCATAAACTGGTAGTAACTGTGCCTGTTTGTCTGTCTTCAGAGAAATGCACTGGCCAGCTTCACAGGCCGCTGTGGATCGCAGCACAGCAGACACGCCGGGATTGCTCTGCCAGCTCTGTGGGATTTAAGCTTCCATGGCTGCCAGAGAAAATGATTTTGAGTGATAAATTCACCTTTTTTAAAACAGATGCAACTATGGATAGCTTCTTCCAAGCATAATGGAACTAGAGTACCCCAAGGACACGCTGTTTTATGTGTTCTTATAACAAGTATATGTAATTTACGATAAATGCTTCCATGGAAACTGGAGAACTCCTGGTAACTTGGACCTGGTACTTTTTATCTTTTTGTAAACGATGTTTATCCTTCAAGTGACTTAATGGTTAGAAAGCGTGCTTGACAAGGAATGGCAAAAAATTATTAGTGCTGTGTCTTTAATCTTTCTCTTCTTGTTCTCCTTTGTAATTTCTCCTCTTGCAGTGTATGTCTCTCTTTCTGAGAGCTACCAGGTTTGCCACCAAATTCTTGTTTACACTTGACTTTATGATGGAGACATTCAGCCTTATGACTAATCAGCTCATTAAGCCTAGTCTGCACCAACCTGAACTGCTTTGACTCTAAACCATGGAGATGTCTTTTGTGAGGGGTTCTCCAGTTCCACAATTTATGCCTTTAGAGCCTTAATTTTGTCAATTTTCTGTGTGTTTTTTTTAATCCATTCAAAAGGCAATTATCTGCCTTGTTCCAGGAGACTTTTAGAGCCTTCTGACAGGTGAAGTATTTTGTTGTTAACAGTTTTGATCCTGTAATTTCAACAGATGATGATAAATGTAATTAAATGTGATTAAATTAGTCTGCTGTGCTGGCCTCATGGACTCAGAGTAAAGGCCAGTATTACGTAGGCAGAGGAACAGGCTTAGTGCTTGAGTTTGTTTGGTGGGATTTTTTAGTTTGTTTATTCATTAGAGAAAATCAGATGTATTTGTATATTTGGAGCTGGCTACTGCTTCATCCTGTTTACAGCTCTCTTATATAAGAGAGGAACAGTATTTTAACTGGAGGTGGTTCCACATGGCAACACCAGATGCATTTTTTAACTCTGCCCCAAACCAACCGAAAAACTGGTGGGAGGCTTGATTTTTTTTTTTCCTTCCCCTTAGCTGTAGAGAAGTGTTAAAATTTGCATTACCTGTTAATACACACACCTACTTGCTTATAACTGGTATTTCTATCAACACACAGTCTTGACATACTGCTAGGCACAAAATATGCAAATAATGAAATTACTGCTTAATTTTCTAGCTTTTCCTTAGGATTCGGATTACTGTCTCTGTTTACTAAGAGATTCGTGACACCTTATACATTATTACTGCTAACTTATATAATGCTATATTCCAGTTTGATTTTTGAATAAATTTATCATTGTTACAGGTCTGCAGACTAAGTTGTTACACCAAAAGTTCAGACCTATGTCAGTGTATAGGAATATGCCATCATCTTGCAGCATAGGAAAGTCCTCCATAGGTTTTCATGGTCTCTTTGGAGAATTTTCCATGTTGTCATCGCCTAGAATTGTCCAGATGGTCACAAAAACTTATTTCCTTTCCCTTTTTTCAGTCTTTTCATTAAATCTTTACTCTGCCATAAAAAAACCCCAAATCAGCCAACCAACCAACCAAAAAAGACTCAACAGAGACTGAAAACTCAACTTGTAGCCTTAGAAACATTACATGTCAGCTTTAGTTGCCTGTCATACTTTTCCTTCTTTTATAGTCTCTCATTGGTGAATTTCTGTAAAATGCTAATTTCCAGTCCCAAAGGCTTTTGGAGACGAACTCTGAGTAATTATTAAGCAAAAGGCCGTGCACATGAGCAGTGCTGCTCAACAAATGTTGAATTGTCAATAGTGTTGTTGACACTGTGAATGATTTTCTTTGCAGCTTCAGTTGGGTAAGTTGTCACGGTTCATGTGCCATTGGGGAGTGGTGCTTTTCCATAGCTCATCCTTCTAGATGGATAGAAATGCCCTTGGTTTTAAGCCTTAAAATGCTTTAGGATCCCCTGAAATGAAGAGAATCGTATGTGTGTTACTAGATATTTGTAAGAGTTCAGGGATGTGTTGCCTTTTTGAAGACTGTCATTGTAGGACCAGATTGTTCTTTGATAAATTGTGAAATTGACTGAATGATTCACAGCTCAGTTACAATTATTCCCAGTGCTAATTATGTGTCAGAATTATCCAAAACACTGTGTCAGACATGACTTGCATATGCTGTGTAATCATGAAAGTGAGCTTTCTCCAATGTAAATTTACTGAGGGCTCTATTCCACAAATCCGTTCTTTTGAGGGCTCCTTTCTCATCCGAACAGGCCCCAGGATTTCATGGAGAATAATTAGGGTAAGGATGTTCATGACAAGCTTTTAAACTGGTTTTATAGCTTCACCGTGTGCAGAAAAGCTTGAAAATACTTTGCAATCCCTTCAATATTCACATGGCCAAAATATAGCTTTGCTGATTTATAGATGTATAGTCCATGAGAATTTATCCTGTCTCATATAAAAATGTTTTAATAGGTTTTTTTTTCCCTTTCTTCCCAGCTTTTGGAAAAAACGAACAATATGTTTGAGGAATCTGATTCTGCAGCTACAAAAAGTCCTTTGCATTTAGCTGTAAGTATGAGATGTGCAAGGCGTTTGATCAGTATCTCCTAGAATAGTTCCTTAATCTCTGTCTTTGAAGCAAGTTTAACCATAGGCTTATTTTGAAAAAGGTGGGAAGGGATGTAGGCCTAGATGTAACAAAACCAGGTTCTGGGCTGGAATTGTTAATTAAGTTTTTGGCACTTGAAACTCGTGGTTCTTACTGATTCTAACACTTGGGTAAGAAGATGACACAGACACTGAAGTGAAATTAAATGGAAATTCACACTTTTATTTAGAGCTAATTTTCAAAATGTGGGGCCAGAACTTGAGCCTGTGGCTTTGATCATGGAATGGGTTACTCTGATGTTCTTGTGGAGATGTACAGTACAAAAAACTGTCTGGTACATAGCAGGGTGTGGGAAAGCTGCTGTGCCACCCCAGTGCCCTGTGAGACTGCTGTAGAAACTGTGAGATCACAACAGGATCCAGAACATGTGGCCTCAGAGATCACAATAGCTCTCCTGTCCCAAGAACTCAAGATTCATGATCCCTCTTCCCAGTTTTTTTGTGCAGAATCACAGAATAGTTGAGGTTGACATGGACCTCTGGAGATAAAATCCTACCTCTGTGGAAAAGCAGAATCAGCTCAGCAGATTTTCTCAGGGCTGTGCCCCATCACATTTTAATATTTCCAGCCATGGAGAGTTCACAGCTTCAACTCTGATAAATACTACTTACACATTCCTGTATAAATAAAAAGGATGCTCTCTGTGAGTCTGACATTAAGGAGGGGAGGGCGGCCCCTGCAAAGCTGAATGAAACATTTCGAGTTTCTGGGGCTGTCCACTGGGTTTTTGCAATGCCGTCTGTGTTTGTGCTGTTGGCCCCAGTGTGGCTGTAGGTCTGGAAGTGCAGCTACTTGTCCACTGTAGTTGTTCTACCAAATGATCCTTCTGGCAGGAATTCTCCATGAAGCATCAGCTATTAACAGCAGGTCAAGTTTGTGTTTGTATTTGCACAAAAACCTGGTTTGAGAATTGCTTTTGTTTAGTTGGAGACCAGCACACATGCTGAATTTAGCACCCAGTTAGGTGGTAATCCATGCAACCTCTGACCAGTATCTCTCCAGTGAATCTACTTTTTGAAGCAAGTATTTCCCCAACAGATACTGTAGCATGTGAAAAATGAGTTGCTGATTGACTTGTGCTGAACTGGCAAATTATTGCCTGAAATTTCCTCACTTTGGGTTGTACTGGAAGGTTAGAGCAAATCAAGAATCATAATTTCTTTTCCTAAACACTAGGAATTTTTTAATTTCTTGGCTACAGTGTAATTTGGGAAACTCTTTCAAGCTGAAGAGAGAGTCATAAGGAATCAAGAAACCTGTGTGATTTTTGCTGTGTTTAGGAGACGCTGACAAGGATGGATTTTATTCACAATTTATGTGAAAGGTTTTTGAGAGACAAGGAGTTGTGTTCTTTACGTGACGCATTTCATATTTCTAGGCCTATAATGGTCATCATCAAGCCTTGGAGGTACTTCTCCAATCTCTGGTAGATCTGGATATTAAGGATGAGAAGGGCCGCACTGCTCTGGACTTGGCTGCGTTTAAAGGACATGCAGAGTGTGTGGAAGCTCTCATCAGCCAGGGTGCTTCTGTCACTGTCAAGGACAATGTCACCAAAAGGACTCCCCTCCATGCCTCAGGTGAGTGTGATCTTATGCTATCCTTGTGGTCTAAACCCTGCCACACAGAAGCAGTTCCTTTCTTACCTACTATCACTACACACATTTCTTCTACCGGGAAGAACATTCCCACATGTACTGAGGAGTGATACTTGTTTGCTGAGGTCCTACAGTTAAACCCTTTACTTTCCATTTCATTGGGTTTTTCTCCTCTGTTCCTGTGGTTCAGTCCTCCCTCAGACAGAATCCTTTATTTTCCCACACCACTACTGCTCTGCCCTTACCTGCTTGCCTCTACTTTACCTCTCTGTTTCCCCCTGCTCTTTAGGATGGGCAATGTTTCCCCCATGACACCCTCTCTTAATGGTTCCTTAGCCAAAAAAGTCAGGGGAAGAGGGAATGCTTTCCTCACTGCTTCTCCTTTGGAAGAGAGGTTGCAAAATACATGTAAGCTCGTCTGGCGATGAAATTTTCCTGGGGTTCAAAACTTGCAACCATTTTGCAGTGGCAACTCTACAGAAATTCACCCCCCCTTTTCAGACTTCCTCCTCCTGAGCCAACCTCTGAACTTGAACTTGCTAGGAGCCTTCTCCATTCCTCATGTGTGGGGTGTTAATTATGTAACATGAATAATTAGCTGGGAAATGTAGATTTTGTCATTTCTTTGAGGGTTATTATTTGACAGGTACCTGTCAGGTAAATATGCAGAGGTGCCAAAGGGAGCATGTCTCCTCTGCTGTTCCAGGGGAGGCTCCGTACAGGATAGCAGTGGCCTCTAGTGGGAAGGAAAATTAATACCGCATGGATAATTAATTCAGGACCAGACTGAATTGTTTTTCAGTTTATCTTTCAGTCTTGCTTAGATTGAAATGCATATATATTCTCTAGTATGTTTATTCTCTGTGTGTGATCATGTAAGTGCAACCCAGAAACATGAGGTCAAATGGACTATTACCAATTTTGTCTGCAGTACTGAAGGAAATGCTCATAATAGATCCTCACTGCATCCTAAAAATGCTGTCTTCTTAAATTTTGCATCAGAACTGAGCACATTTTCCCCCATGATAAATACTGATGGTTTAATTTATTGAAATCAGTATTAGTGCTGCCACAAAACTGAGCTGTATTGATCAAGAGCTGTCTTGTAGTTAAACATATCTTGGGATCTGATGTGAACAAGGTGTGACTTTGTCTGGTACATCATCACTATAGCAGTGATTTGCAATTATTTAAAAATGTGGTATAGTGACATAGGTTTCTAGCTCAGATTGTGTTTTCCCCCCGCCCATTTTAATTTCTTTTTTAATCACCTCCATCACTGTAGTATTGAGTGCCTTCCCTGTAAAACCAGTAGGAAGATTCATTGTAGACTTTTGTGGTGCATAATGCTTTTTGCATCTCAGATAAAAAAGTATTCCCAGGCATATAAGTAAACTGTTCTTTAAATCTGCAGTGAAGCGGAATAAGTCAGATATATATTAAAAACCAAACAAAAACCACACACAAACAAAAAAACCCCAACTAAGAAAAAAGGCAAAAAATACTAGACCCAGGAATGGAACAGAAAAGAGAATGTGTACCTTGAGAAGAAAGGAAAATACTGCACAGACAGGTTGAATATTTGAACTCTTAGTAAAGGAAATTAATCACTGTCATGAATTTGAAAGTTTTCAAATATGAGTTAAGTGCACTTTGGGTAAATACCCATTAAGACAACATTTAGAACCTTCCACTCAAGAGCTGTGCAAAGGTCTGTGGAAATAGCTCTGGGGTAAAGCTTCTACCACTGCTACTCTCGAAAGCCCCTTGCAACGTGCCGATTTTCAGGATGCTGTTCCTTTGGTGAGGAATGTTTCAGCACAGCCTGGTGCCACCTGCTGGGAACTCGGCCCCGAGCTCCACACATTCAGTGTCTTTGCACTGCAAGTGTAGGAGGTCCAGTGGCGCATTTTGAGAAATCAGCCAGAATCCTTGCTGAATTAATGCCTTGAGTGACAGTGTGCATTTGCACACACAAATGTGAACACTTGCACGTGCAATACCGCGCCCTGGAAAGAAACAAGAAGGAATGTGTGCCCATCCCCTTAAACTTGTTTGCCTTCATTCCTTCTAATTACACCGGCACAATTGCTGAACACAAAGCCCAGGAGGCCTCAAGTGGTGGATTGGATGACAGGAGTCTGCAGAGTTCTGTTCAATAAAGGGATTTGTGACTTTAGTAGAGAACTCACCTAATGAAGTGTTTCTTTTTTCTGTCTGTCCCCCTCAGGGAATAGACTTCCTCTGACTTCATAACATGGAGAATTTCCTTTGCCTAAATTATATGTTCCCTGTATAATTTTACTACCACCAGCCTCTCCTCTGGCTAGTCTGGGGAATCCATTGCAAATGTTCCCCTGGTGTTAGTGTTGTAGCTCTGTTGGCAAAACTAACGTTCTCTGCAGGGTCTGTAATGCTTAGCAATCACTGGGTCAGCTCCTAGGAGTTTCTGGGAGTATCTGTTCTAAAACTCATTTACCAAAATCGTTTTCACACGTCTTTGTGAACAAGTTATGATTTCTCTTCCTCCTGCTGGGAGAACGAACTGGTCTTTTTTCAGCCCCTAAGCCAGTGACTCATCAGCCCTGCGGAACTGTTTACATGTTACGTATATGTCATTACTTAGTGGTAAATAACTAAAAATGCCTTTTATTTTTCTGGGTAGAGCAACTAAGATTATTTTTGGATGAGTAATTTAAATGTGATGATGTGCACCCGCTTCTCTGCCAGCGTGATGTGACATAGGTGGTGTCCAAGGGTTTTGCCTCAGCCCACAGGGTGTAGGCAGTGCGAATGCATGACTTGCTGTAATAAGAACACAACACATATCTACTGAGCCCAGGAATTGATTTCCAAAGAAGAAAATACTTGTCTCTTCAGCCCATGAAAGGCTGAAGCCTTTAAGCCAGCTGACACACAGATGGGGTTCAGTTTCGGGCCCTACAGAACGTAGTAACTCAGAGCCATTTTCTAGCAGCAATGGGTTACATTAAAAAAAATCCCAACGAAACAAAAAACCCCCCAAGTAACCCCCCCAGTAAAAACCAAACCACAAACAAAAACCCAAACACCACGAAACCCAAATGTTTTTGATAAGTATTATTTTTGATAAAATGGATAAACTCAAAGAGAATTTTAGTCTTTGGTGTTATGTGCTTTTCTGAATATGACATTTGTATCATTGGTCATTTCTTTGCAGATGTTTATATTTTTCTTAGCAGCACTGAAGAACTTACTTGTACAGTGCACATAAAATTAAGGAGCCTTGACAACGTACTTCCTACTGTGTTCCAAACCTGATTGCAAAAAGCCTTGTCTGCCTGCTCCGTCTCGGGGATTTTGAAATACTGTCTGGTTTAGTAGAAATCATCTCAGTAGTGAAAAATCACAATTTCTGTTTTACTCATTTGGAATTTTTGTATCTAAGAGAACTAATCCTCATCTTACTGAGGTCAGGGAAAAAGCAGCTCACCATTTCACTGAACACTGAGCTAAATAAAAATCAGGGGAATATTGGTCTCTTATACTGTGGAGCATTTTCCTTGCTTATAAGGCAATTTCTTATCCATAAGCATTCCAGTGGAAAGGTGTCTGAAATTAAACATACTTTTTTCCTTTGTAGTCATTAACGGCCATACACCTTGTTTACGGCTGTTGCTGGAAGTTGCAGACAACCCTGATGTGACAGACGCCAAAGGACAGTAAGTTTTGTGGGGGGGGGGGTTTCCAGTTCTATAATTCAAATATCACCTCATATTTCTCACAAAAAAAGTACTTAATTGAAATACTGTTTCCTGCACTTGTCCTCCTAGAATTTGGCAGAGATTACAAAGTATACATTTGTGTGATTCGAGCTATAAGAAAGGACTAATCATTAATTTTAACCTCTGCTTCATACTTTAAACAATCTTTTATAGATGTTGAGGGCCAGATTCAATAAAAACTAACAAGCTCCTGAAATGTTTCTATAGAGTCATTTTCTTTCTAAAACATTGCTATTTCAGGGTTTACTTGGTATATTAGACTGATGCAGTAGGACACAGTGTTTATTTGAGGTGACACATGCATCTGAGATGTTCCTACAAAATCTTTACTGCTTTGCTAGTTAAATGACAGTTATAGAGGGGAATAAAGTCTATTTTTAAAGTGAAAATGTGAATGGGTTAAGAAACTCACTTGGGGTGTCTGGAACATAAAATATTGTACATATAATTTTAAATGGTATTAGTCTTGCCTAAAAATAGATGTAGAATATATTTCTTTCTGAAAAAATTGGAAGATATGTTAGTCCAAATTTTGGGTTGAATATTTTCCTCATGTCTCTTCATCCCCTTTAAGTATTTGTGCAGCATTTGTAAAGGAAATGCTTTGGGTCACTGTCATCTTGGTAACTAGCAGGGACATTCATTCACAGGACTTGGTATTGTAAAACTCATGTCACCAGAGGTGACAGTAATTGTAGGTTATCAAGAGAACAGATTGTCTTGAATGATGTTGCTCTGTAAACTGCTTACAGATGGGTTTGTTTCTATTTCAGTCATGGCAGTTGGTTGTTAAACATCTTAAAAATTTCATACAAAAGGGTGTCATATAGATAAGTATGGTGAAAAAAAGCAGGTTTATGGGTAGGAGTGGCAAGAAATGCAGGGCCTTCTGATTTCTCTCTGTGTAAGTTAGAAAGGACAAGTAGTATGTAATTTTATAGCTATGACTGGTTTGGTTTTGGTTTTTTTTCCTAGAACTCCACTAATGCTTGCAGTGGCATATGGGCACATTGATGCTGTTTCTTTATTACTTGAAAAAGAAGCATCTGTAGATGCAGCTGATCTCCTGGGATGCACAGCTTTACATCGAGGGGTGACTTAATTTTTATAATTCTTAATTATTTGTTTTACTGTGACTGCAACTCACTTATAAATACAGGGATATTTAAGTCTAGAGAACACTGTAAATGACTGGGAACATGACCAAGCATAGTCAGTGAGGTAAAAAGCAAGACAGACCTGCTCTCAGTAATGCTCTGCTTTTGACTTTATTTCACATTTGCTTTATTAATTAGCCACAGTAGTGATTAGACCACTTTTTCTTGCCTCTAGACACTTTACAATAGCAACCATTATTCTTATAACTGAGCACCGTAAGAATTCTGAAAATAATTTCTTTAAAAGAACTGTACAGCAATTATTTTCATTTTTCTTTGAATGGTCTAAGTAAGCCTTTAGTGTTTTCTACAGACAGTGAAACTTGAGGCAGATCTAATCTTTTCTAGTCCAGCTAGACTTTCCTAGCTAAGTCTAGCTTCTTACCTAACGTGAAGCTGATGCAGGAGATGATATTTATACAGAACTTTATGGTAACTGCAGTGAGCAGTTCAGCAAGTGAGCAAAGCAGCTTTCATCTCTGCCTGCTGAACCCCATCCAGACCATTTCATGTTCACAGGCATCAATCATATTCCATATTTCCTGGGCAAGAATCAGTGTTACGTCAACCTCTTTACTCATTTCTTTGTTGTCAGATTATGACTGGGCATGAAGAATGTGTTCAGATGCTGTTAGAGAAAGAAGTCTCTATTTTGTGTAAAGATGCCAGAGGCAGGACACCTCTGCACTTTGCAGCAGCTCGGGGTCACGCCACGTGGCTGAGTGAGCTGCTGCAGGTGGCACTTTCCGAGGAGGACTGCAGCCTGAAAGACAACCAGGGTTTCACTCCCCTGCACTGGGCTTCTTACAACGGTAAGGTTCTACCACGACTAGTGCCGAGGTCAGGCGCGGCCTCAGCTTTAGCGAAATGCGATGACAAAGCAGCAGAACACTTTGAAGAGTTTGAAATGAAAAGGCAAATTATCTCCCAGGGCTCTACTTGCTCCCTCTAGTTAGCATTTGCTACATGCACCCGTCACTTCAGAGGCCGGGGAAATTCCAGTGATACCTCCCTTTGCAGCTCATTTGCTCCAAGTCAAAAGAAGTCAGGATGGAATTCTGGTTTTATTCATGTCCATGATGAAATTGATTTCTGTGCAACCAGGAATGTTCCTTTGATGTGTCACCTTATTTATTGATGCAAGAGACCATGTGAATAGATAGATATTCTGAACTGATCTTCTAAACTGGATCATCAGAACTTGTTGCTTAATATAAGGATAAAGCTCCTCAGTATCAGTCATTTAAGATCATATTTGGAGATGTCTAAGGCAACATACATGACATCAAATTAAAAAAAGACTTTTTTTCTTTCCTTTTTTTTCAATAAATGCTAATATTAGCCTGAACCTATCTTGCTGCTGCCATTAAAAAAAGAAAAACAACCTTCTGCTTTATTGCATAAGAGCTTATATACACAGTATGTTCAACTTTGAACTTAAAAGTTGTAAATTCTAACCTGTATAAGCCTAATATGAATTAAGTGAATTACCTGCTTTATGCAACACTGTGAAATATCTGATCTCTCACAGGTCATGAAAACTGCATAGAGGTACTATTGGAACAAAAACTTTTCCACAAGTTCTATGGTAATAGCTTCTCTCCACTGCACTGTGCTGTGTAAGTAGAAATCTCCAGGGACAAATGCATGTTGCTTTAGGATATGTCTGCAAAAAGCAGCAGTATGAGAAGAAAGTGAGCTTTTTTTGAGATTATTTGCATGAGCAAATAATTTTAAAGCTGGTCACTTGAAATTAAATTCTTTGTGGCTGAAACATAGTATTTTAAATCAGAATTTCTAGTGATGACTTTGAAAAAAAGTTAATTATTTTATACAAGTATGCAATTCTCAAGCCTATTAAAATGTGTGTAACTTAAATATGTATGCAAATTTAAAATGAAAACAACTGCTAATCTAATGTGGAAGTGTGTTAGCTATGCTGTGTGTCTAATACTTTTACTAAATACATTTTCATAGTGAAAAGAGACAAGTTAGCAATAACCAGAAAAAGTATTAATTGAATACATCTATAAATCAAAGTATTAAATGTGTGAGTTGGAACAGATGTGGGCTTCAGTACCTTAAACATTAGAATAAACCTCTCTACATGTAAGTATTTGTGACTGAGTGGTTTCCATATCCAGGTGTGTTTGACATATAAACTAAGGATTTTAAGATATTAAGGTTTTAATCTTACGTCTCTGCTGGACTTTGGAATTACCTTTGTGCATAGTGAATTAAGGATCATCATTTCTTGAAGAGCTTGAAATGCATAGTAGAAGATACAGTTTGATTAAATTGAGAGATAATGAATATGCAGAAATGTGACTTAAAGCAGTAAGACAAAAGCATGTAAGGGTAACTTAGAAATAACCAGTAAGAAATACTAATGGGAGGTGAAGTAAATACTATTGGAAAGTGGAAAAATATGAAGACTTACTATCTTTTGAATTTTTTTTTCTTTTTTTTACAGAATCAATGATCATGAAAACTGTGCATCACTACTCATTGGAGCCATCGACGCCAGCATTGTCAATTGTGAAGATGACAAAGGAAGGTAAAAGTTTCTTGGACAAACTGCATTTCATTAATCCATTTAGTATTTTTTGTAGTTCTTTCTGAACCTCTGTAACTAATCCTTACCTGTTATGGTTGAGCTTGTCATGCTGGCTCTTTCAGACAGCAGTTTACACTGCAGCACAGTTAAATGGTGGCTCACTTGAAGCAAGAATATGATGAAGTATTCAATGTCAGAGTACGTATGAAAAGAAATACAAAAGAAACAATATTTTGTTTGTTTAGAACAGCTCTGGCTACAGGCTGTTTCCCTGGAGCTGTTTTCTTTGTTAAATGTTGAAACACATTTATCTTTGCAAATGGAGTGATACTGTGTACATACAGAAAAGCATTTCATTAATAGTTTTCATGTTAGCGTTCTCAGGGCACACTACTGAAAATAACTATGCAGCAAAATAGTACTGATACAGCAAGAGACAGGCATTCAGCCAAAGCCTTCATTTGTCACATTGATAATCTCCTCACTGTATATATATTTAATTCAAGTTGCTGAAATTCTAAAAACTGAACACTCATTTTTTCTGTTGATTAAAACAAATTTAATTTAATAGTGATTACTTAATCCAGGACGAATAAGACGACCTCACCTTTGCTGATAAGCAGAACTGAAGTGACACTGAGCTGAGTTCTGTTACCAACTATCTTCCAGCTCTAGTAGTCACTCTTCAGACCCGAAATGCCAAGAGCCACAGTGAATGAATGCTAGTGTCCCAGTCTTGGAGAAACTGATAACCTTCAAAGAGGATTGAATTCCTTCTCCCTTTTATAGTACTGCTGTTAGTGTGGCCTGTTGCTACAGTATCTTTGGCAATAACTTAAAATATTTTAGGTTTTTTAAATAATGGAGCTGTTCTTTTCTGATCGTTCTTCCCAACTGAGGCTTACTAAAAAAATAAACCAGATTAATAAGAATGAGAGACTGTACTGCTTTTCATGTTACACAGTATGCTCTGTTAAAATAAATACACTGCTAATGAGCAATTCTTCACAGTATCATATCTCCACATTATCATACCCACCCTCCTGCTTCCCAGGACAGAGACTGTAAATATTATTTAACTTACTTCAGATGCTGCTACTACAACCTTCTCCTGGTAATAACTTTAAGTTTCATAAGGAAAAAAAAAAAACCAATTGCACTTTGGGGTTTTTGGGAAGGTGGGAATCTTGTCCTTCCTTAACAAAAGCTGTGGCCGTGTTGCTGTCCCCCCAGAACGCCCCTGCACGCCGCAGCCTTCGCCGACCACGTGGAGTGCCTGCAGCTGCTGCTGAGCCACAGCGCGCGGGTGAACGCCGCGGATCACGCGGGGAAAACGCCGCTCATGATGGCAGCTCAGCACGGGCACGTCGGGGCTGTGGGTGAGTACGGCCCTGCCCTGCCCCTCTCGGAGGGACAGTGCTGCTGCACGGCTATCCCTGAGGGTAATCGCCTTTACCCTGTGAGAACTAAGGAGGGAAAATGAATTACGTGGATAATCGGCTTCTGTAAGAAGCTACCTTTACGTCCGTAAAAAAAGAATGTTTTCTTCTCAGCAGTCTTGGTGAACATTTGCAGTAACAAATTTGAGTCTTATTTCCTCCTAAGAGCACCCTGTAAAGAGCATGAGAGGAGTAGTAATTCTGTTCTCCTGTTTACTTCCTTAATATTATGGAGCAGTAAAGCTGCATGTGTGAAAAAGATTGTGTAACCTTTTTCTGTCCTCTATTATAGGAAGTCCTATTCTTGAAATGGCAGCTATCAGCAGCTGCTTTTTCCAGGCTAGACTATATGATACAGGCATACAGATTGTATTTTCAGAATTCCCTTTTCTCTAGGTTCAACAGCACAGGCTGCACCCCAAGATCTTTATACCCACTTAGTCCTCTCAAAGCAGGATTCACAGTCGTTCTCAGGAGAAGGTGATTGAGATAAAACTTGCTGATCTGCAAATAGGGAAATTCATAAATAAGTTAGGATCAATATATGTTTGACAGTTTGGGGCACAATGAACGAGCTCTTAGCTCTGCATTTGCTTGCTGATTTACTGCACAAGATTAGTCTTGTGTTCTCATTCACTAATTTCACTTTGTGGTTATAAAGCTTACATCATATAAGGACTTAATTGGTTAGCACATACATTGTGGTAGTAATTTTTTTTCCTCTATTTTGACATGTTCCTCTGCCCATTGGGTTTGTTCGTTGATTTCTGCTGTACGCCTCAGACTTTTTGGTGAACATTGCCAAGGCTGACCTGACATTAAAAGATAAGGAGTTGAATACATCTTTGCACTTGGCTAGCAGTAAAGTAAGTTGAAGACCTCTCTTATGCTTTTATTCTCATCAAAGTCTGCGTGAATGTATGTGTGTGTTTATGCTCCCAATTTTTTTCTGCAATGCAAATGTGGTGGTCAGACTTCTGGTGAGGAAGAGAACGTTGTTCCAAGCTTTTTCTCAAGTCTGTTTCAAAGTTTTGTACATTGAGAAATAGGGATGCCTCTTTTGACAGCTGAAATGTAAGCAAGTGACACTAAGAGAAGTAAAGGAAACGCTTTAGGATTTTACCAGATAATCTTATAAAATAGCTTAACAGGTTCAGTAGCAAGGAAAAACTAAAGTTTTTTTCTTATTCTTCAATTTCTGTGTAAGCAACCCAAAATTTTCCCTTAATAAAGTAGCCGTAAAACCAGAGGCATTTGATTAGATGGGTGATGGTACCTCTTCTTACCACTTCTTCCTCTTAATTCCAATTGCTACTACTATTTCTGCAAGAAAAAATGCCCACAGGATTCCCTCTCCTGGGCCTTTTCTTTTGCTCCTATCCACAGATTGGATTCCAGTATGATCATATTACTCCAGTTTCTGCAGACACATGAGCCTTGCTGAACTCTCAAGGTCCTTCAGGCAACTGTTCACCTGCCAGGACTGTAGGCTCAGCAACTCACTGTGCTGAAACCGGATCAGAACTAAGGCCCAGATCTCTATTATTCCCAAAGTTCCATTGTTAGAGCTCTCTCACACTGAAGGGGTTTTGTAGTAGCTTATTAATAATACAGAAAGGCATTTAAAGCTCCAGAAAGTATAGGATTCATTTCTGAGATGAAACCATTCTCTGTTACTGTGTAGTTCTGATAAATCATCCGCTGAATGTTCTCTCAAGAGAAAATGCAGCATTCTCTGAAAGCTGAGGAAGTGAATTCATATTTAATGAATGGAGGGTTGAAAGACAGGTGAATGTCTAAATTCCTAAATGCGCTAAAACTTCCCAGCAGTGGCAGCTCAAAAATGGTATTTTAAGGCTCCTGTCGTTCACCTTCTACACAGTGTTGCTGAGCAGCATATTTTGTATTTCAAATTGAATTCTTAAATTTCAGTTTTATTATGTAACATTTCTTTTGCCTCAGTTTCAAACTCCTCAGCAAATTAACACTATTGGTTTTTTTCCCTGACTACAGGGTCATGAAAAATGTGCCTTGTTAATACTTGACAAGATACAAGAACAGAGCCTTATTAATGCAAAAAATAATGCATTGCAGACGTAAGTATAGTCTGATCCTCTCGAGTTCAGTTGCTTTACCAGAAGATTCCAGTTTAGCATTTCAAATTCATGTCTCAGATTTTTGAACAGACCAGTACAGTTGATTTCTGATTTTTTTGAATGCTTTCCCTTGAAAAAGTCCAGAATTGTATTGCATTGTCACGTTTAATTTTGATTCTGTTGATGCCAATTTTATACATGATCCGGTGTAAAAATTAGGAGGTCATTTCTTTGAAGACTACTTCAAAATATCTATTAATCATGTGAATGTGTAAGGATACATCTGGCATTTTCTAGCTTTTTGAGCTTCACCTAAATTTAAGTAATTTAGATGTAAGGTGATACATTTAGTTTTTTAGATGTTATTTAGATGTAAGGTGATACATTTAGTTTTTAGAAGCTTTTTTAGGTGATATTTTATGTGCAACTCCTGTCATAAACATATATTATCAGCTCCAACTGTTTGAATGGCCTGGAGATTCTCACCATAGGAGATTCAACCACGAGTTCAGGTTGCAGATTATCTAGTGTTTGCAGAAGAATTCCATCTTAGCCCTTCTTCCCCCTCTTCCAATATGAAAATGTTTTTGCTGTCCCAAACAGGAGCATTGGGTGTTGGGCCAGGAAAGGAGTAAACCAATGATTATTTTTCATTTCCAGCTGCTCTGCAGTAACAGAGATTAGCAATTGAGTACTCAAGGATATAAAGGCAATACAATGATTTTGAACAGTCCGTGGTAGCCAGAATTAAGGATGGAACACAGGCATTTCTTCAGCCTTAGATTCATTTTCCCTTTAAATATCAATTGTGTGCTGAAAACAGTACAAAAATGAGAACTTTTTAAAGAAAGTCTTTAGGCTAGAAAGCATTAAGCAATCTTTGTGTGCTTGCACATATGTTTTATAGATGTGGAACATGACAATTATTTCAAAGGCTGCAAAATTCAGTATCTACAATATAATTCTAATGATCCAAGGAAGGAAAACATTCTCTTTCAGATGCTGAGTATGCATTAAGCATTGCCTACTTTTGTTTAGAAGACCTCTTTTAAACGGAACTTGAATTTAGTTGTTATGTTTTTGTAGACCTCTTCATATTGCTGCACGAAATGGCCTAAAGATGGTGGTTGAAGAGTTGCTGGCCAAAGGGGCCTGTGTCCTGGCAGTAGATGAAAATGGTAAGTAAATAATACACTTTGACAGTCTTCAGTAGGACCCAACAGGTAATTTTACAACAGACTGAAGCAATAGACTTAAAAGCTGATGATAGACTTCACTGATGCTTTTATCCTTTCAAGAACAGTGAGTTGTGAGTACCTATTAAAAAAAAAAAAAAAGATACTATTTATTTTTCTTTAGTATAAAAATATATTCTAAACATCACAGTGGTCCCTTTTACTGTTCATTTTGCATGTACTGTCAACAGCTAGTCTTTTTTAATGCTTGAGTGCAGTGGTAACTTGAATTTCCTAAACATGCAAGTGGCACCGGATAATTCTGACGCCTTGCAGAAGAATTAAGGATTATGCATTCAATCAGCGCATGTTTTAATGGGTAGGAAGAAAACCATCAACATATGTTTGATTGTGTCCCAGCTCATTCTGAGATCAAACCTTATGCTTGCCAATTTATCTGACCTAATCCAAGATGTAATTAAATTACTGTTGCCTCATAAAATACATGATTAGTTAAAAAATTTAATAGTTTTGTTTCAGACATCAATGCGGTCCTTCCCCAAAAATTATAAATCTGGTAGAGAGATGTGATTTTACAATCATACTTTTAAAAAATATCTTCCTGAAGTAAGTTGGTCTTACCATACTAACTTCATGGCATTAATGTAACAATTTGGTACCTCTATCTTTCCATATCTGTAAAGTAATAATAATAATAATACTCACCCATCATTGCGAGACATTTGAGATCTATGGATAAAAAGAACTGAGTGGTGAGTATTTACTATAAACCAAATGCTACCCAGCTGTACTTGCATGAATGAGTTCCATGGAAGTCATCTGACCCTAACCTCATTTCAGAGATAAGAGACAGAAAAAATGAACCAGACTAGCTCCTAACTACAGTTTTTATCCTTAAAATAGTACATACAGATCCAGCTAATTTGTATGTATGTAACAAATGAAAACTAAGTTTAAATTTTATACACATTTAGTTTTTCTAGGAACAACTGCATGCGCAGTTTAAAAGACATTTAAGTACAATGTTAGTGTAAGTACAGCTCTGAAGAATATTAACACTTGGAACTCAGTGGAAGAGGAAAATACTCTTAAATGTGGGTAGTTTGCAAAAAAACTGTAGTCAGGTTTGCCCACCAAATTCATCTATGCTGCAGATCTTGGCTTAGTTGAGGCAGTAGCGGCCACTGCCTCACATTACTATTGCTGCAGAACTTAAAATTTAATCATCTGCAAAAGAATTTGTCAGCTCTTAGCGTAAAGGAGGATTTGTTGGGAAGTGCTGGAATACTGCACAGCAGTAAGATATAAAATGTACAGACAGCAAGTATAATGAGCACAGTGGCTTCCAAGGTTCATGTACGTGGAGAGCTGCTTTAGGGACAGTGCTTGGACAGGAGCCAAGTTAAACTGCAGTGAAGACAAGCTTCTAATAGCTCCCAGTCCTTCGTTTTACTGACACTGGAATAATATTAGCTCTGTATTTAAAGTGTATGCCATGCTTGCTGAATTCAGCCTTTATTCTTCTAACACAATGTAAATTTGGGTAACTAAACATCCATGTAGTCATACCTGCTATACATGTACCCCATGCACTGGTCTAATTCTTTAATAATTTCATTCCTAAATAAATTGCTTTCGAAGATGAGTAGATACTCAACTGATCAATCTTTAAAATTGTTTGCTTATTAAATCAAATTTTTTAAAACTAATATCTTTCATGTTCTAATGAAAGTTGTTCTCAGAATGAGACTCGTTCATACGCCCAGAAACTGGCACCGGTTTCTGTCCCTGTTGCTGTATTCCCTGTGTTCTGTATTCATCACACTGTCCGTGCTGTAGAGTTGTGTTTAGCGAGTGCTTTTATTGAAATCGTGGAGTCTGTTTGCTGCCTGGTTTTAAACAAGCAGAGCTTGTCGTGGTCACGGTGACTGCAGTGCGCCCAGGGTGTGTTTCCCCAGCATGCCCGGTGTGAGTGGGTAACACAACACGCCCGTTGCCTGGCATGACCGTAACCCACCATACATCTCCCCCGGTGTCCCTAGAGATGTATCTGAGGAATGCTCGGTGCCGCTCGGTGCCCTCAGTACTAACCACTGCCTTGTCTGCCTTTGTGCCCAGGTCATACGCCAGCCCTGGCTTGCGCTCCTAACAAAGACGTGGCTGACTGCCTGGCACTCATTTTGGCTACCATGATGCCTTTTTCTCCCTCCAGTTCAGTGACGGCTTTCAACTTCGTTTGTTTTAAAAAAGACAATTTGGGCAGGACACATCTCTGCGATGGCTCCAGTATGGGTAGCATTAACTCTTACAATAAGCCCTTGAGTAATAACATAGGAACAGAGGATGGGTACAATGAAAATGATTCGGATTCTGAAACATTTTGACTCATTGGTATTCAAAAACCTCTTCTTCATTATTATTTCATTTCAGCTTTAATTTTTGTCTTTTTAAACAGCTTAAATCCCACAGCTATATTCTTAACTGTTATTCTTGACAAGAAGTTATTGAAAGATTCGTAGTGTTGATGAGAATCAAACCTTTAAATAACAAAATTAGAGGGATTTACTAGAACATACTCCCGTTGGTGTTCTGCAGCTTTTCAGTTTCGTGATGTTTTCTTTAGGCCCAAAGTGCCCCTGTCGAAAGTCTCTACCTCTTATTTTAAGTAGAAAAAGAGAAAATGCCTTTTTTCTTTTTGACAGCACAAATAAACAGGGAACTGTTTGTAAAGAGTACTTTCATGTTTTAGCTGTACCTTTAGTACACAAATCTATTTCCAGCATAGCCTCCATAGATTTGAGCATCATCCCTTTCCTACATTTGTCTGTTTCCTGCTTCCAGGGGCTCTGTTAATTAGGAAATTTTTTTACATAAACCAAAGGTAAAGTTGTAATCTTGAAACTGCCTGTATTACTTTTCTACAGGAAATGAAACCTTTTACATTCTGCCTGTATTAAGCACTTAAACATACAGAAGGCACTTTTTACACTTCTTAGTTGCAGCACGCAATTAGAAAAATGTAATTGTTGACTCTTAAGGCCAAATTCTGCTCATCTCACCATACTTTCCCACAGACACCACTTGTCTAAAATGAAGCTCACTTGGCCCTTATTTTTTTTTAATTCAGCACACACATGTACAGTTTATTTGCACTACAGAATTAGGGTCATTAGATGTTTTGTCGCCTAAGCCATTAATCATGAATCCAATACTAGAAAAAAGAAGGGAAGAAATCACGTGTAGACAAAGGTATATGTAAAAGTTTATAATGACTTGCCAACTTAAATGGCACTTTTTTCCTTTTCTATGGTTAAATAACTTATTTTTACTGTAAACAGTATTGAATTTTAAAATACTTTTGCCAGTGTTTGGATTAACAGAGCACAGGTAAAGCAATGAAAGCATAACACCAAAAGTTGAAATACCAAACACCAGAAAACATAGCAGTGTTCCGTGCAGGGGACCAGAAATAGATCCTAAAAAGCCTATTGTCACCAGCTTTTAAAGCAGTGTCAACTTTGTGAATATGTTTACTCCTTCTGCCAAAGTTTCTAGGTCAAATGGACCACGACTCTCCTCTGCAAGAGATGTACAAAAGGAAGAATGAGACTTTGTAAACAAAAACAAAAAACCCAAACAAAAAGCTATCATGAACTAACCAGCTGTACCAAGAGGACCAAAATGCTTCAGTAATTAAATTGAAGACTTTGCTACTTTTTTTTTTTTCTTCAAATGTGAGTTATATAATGAAGTAGTTTTTTCTAAATTGTAAAAATACAAACTTTTGAGGTAATGAGTAGTCTTGGGGGAATTTTACATTATATGACACAGGTTTCAAGTTGACATTTTTAACTGATGATGTGTTGACCACAGGTGGGTTTTTTTTCCAGACTAAAGAATATGTTCATATACTTTTAATGTAAATGTGTTTCTATTTATTTGAAATGAAACAAATACCCAGGAAAAACAACTATGGCTTGTTCTCCTAGTTAGCATTCATGCATATTGTTCGGCATGACGTGAAATGAAATGTGAATCTAGGCAAGACTGAGTAGCAAAAGGAAGGGTGGACGCATTCTGAGAGAGTGCCCATCTTGTATGGAGTGCAAAGGTTAGGTCCACAGGCCGTGTTGGTAAAAAGCAGAAAGCAAAACACCTTCCTTTGTTTAAGAGCATAGGAAAGACATCCTGCCCATGCCAGACAGGTGAGAAAAGCCCATGCAGCTGCAGAGGGGAGCAAAGGTGGCATGGCATGGAGTCAGGTGTTACCCTTCCTGTGACTCAACGCAGGTGGTCTCAGGCCTGTGTCTGTGCTGGGAGGGGAGCGGAGCTTCCTCGGTGCTCGCTTTCGGCAGGGTAGATGAAGAGTAAGGATTTTTATTTCAGTTGCAGTTGTTAGCCATGTTTCACTGAATTGTTGAAAATCTATTGGCAGATTTCAGTTCTTTAATAGGGAAAAAATATTTATATATTATTTTACCTTACTAAAATGAAATATTTTCCCTTGAATGTTAACAATTTTCCAGAGTTTACAACAAAAAAAAAAAAAACCCAAGGGATAGTGTCTCTTCTCTCAACTCTGTAGTTTCTACAGTAGAATGACAGAGCACCTGAAACGTTGGTTTTCTGCTCAGAAATAGCAAAAAATACATTTTAATTATTGATTTTTCTCAACATTTTTGCTTTTAAAAGTTGCAGAATAGCCATAACCACTTACTTAAAGGCACTGAAAATAAGAAGAGAGTTCAGTTGTTAAAATTTTCCGTGGTGCCTGTTCAAAAATGAATAGGAATCCCAGCTTTTGGAGTTTTTAAATCTGGAAAGATGGCATTGAAAACAAACAAAGGGGAAATAGCTGCCACCTGTCTAACAGCAGAATCAGCATTTTAATTTTATTTTAAGCAGAAATGTAGGCAGGCTCCTTGGCAGGACTAGTTGTAAGTCTCACCCTGAAATACAGAAAGTCACGCTATCCTACATGAAATTGCTTCATTAAGAGAAAACCAGCCGTCTTTATAAAAAGTTGTTATATTATTTTAAGCAGCCATTTTAAAAGTTTCGGTATTTTTACTTGCTACCATACGGTTACCAAAATTATTTCTATTTGCAATACCTCATAACACTGGTAATTGTGTAGTGCAACAGCTGCTGCCTCTGAGTGCTGGACACAGCATCCCGGAAGCAGAGGTGATTCCTGAGTCACACTGGTCCTTCTGGAAACCAAACCTAAACTTTACCCATTAAACTCATCTGGAAACTAACAGTGCTGTCGGGATGCATTATTCCAAAAGCACAGGAACGTAACGCTGTGTTCGCACCTCAAGGGCATTGCACAAGTCATGTTTTGAGTGTGCTGGATGTAGGAGGAAAACTGCCATGAGCGAGACACTTGGAAGTGCTCAGTGTTGGCCTGTCCCACATCTCACGTGAGTTACCAGAACCCCTTTTTTTTTGTATGCTAGTACATTAATCTGTAATTTATCACATGTAGAAATAAATGTGTAATTTAGGGCAGGTATTTAAGCATGGGAGTAATTTTACTCTTGTAAATAACCTCCTTGCCTTTCTGTGGACTTTTCACAAGAGTAATCATACGTAATTGTTGCACTTAACCCTGGACCCTGCGACTTACAGTACATGGACAACTTCTGTGTCTGCACCAAGCAGAGGGTATTTGGGGAGGGGCAGCTCCCTGCCCAGGTGTACTGGCAGGATTGTTTCATCCTGTATTTTAACCACAGCTGCAGGTGGAATCCAGAGCAGGATGGGGTCCCAAGTCTCTCTCATAAATAGTGAGTTACAACCTCCGGACTGCCTGAAATTGCTGTGAAATAGCTCAGGGGATTTCTGTTCATTGCTACTAAAAGGGCACCATAATGTGTTTGGTACTTTTATGCAGTAAACAACTGCCAGGTTATTGAATTAGAACAAACACATGAAATGAATTGTTTATCCATTGTACTGTTGAGAAACTTGGTTATGTATTTTAGGATGGTTTTTAAAAAAAATTGTGATTTTTATTCTTAGTCATGTAAGAAATATTAGAGTGCCTTTTTATATTTGTGTATAATGGAAATGTTTTGTGAAACTTGTCTTTTTTTTTTTTCATTTGAGTGTTATAAAAGCAATATATTACCAGTAAATTTTCATTTCAGACCTTCTTTGAATGTATAAAGTGTTTCTTCTTTTCATATGTTCTACCTGCATTGAAATGAAAATCAATATGCTAAATTTCTATAGGAATAATGCATAATTTTTTGCAGTGCTGAAGATGCTTTCTTATTACACAAAAAGTAAACCTTAGATCAGTGTTATAGGAAAGGGCGTTTTAAACTAGTGACAATCTTGAGTGTGTGTATAAAATGTAATTTTACGCATTTCTTATGCAGTGATCTACATATTAAAGCCAATATCTTATGTTTTGTAGGTTTTGTCTTATATTTTATGCTTTAGCATGTGCAATATATCTTTACAAACCATGGTGATACGCATCTGGTGCCAGTGTTATATTTTGCATAACATTTGTAATAAACGATATAAAATATTGTTTGATGGTATCAGTGGGGTTTTGTCGGTATTGTTTGCTTTTGTAAATTGAAGTTTAAGGACTTGGGTAAATGTCACATATGAAATGAGGAAAAAATCTGAATTCAGTGAATGACTTGGAATTCAACCTGAATCTTCTCAAGCACAGTTTAGTAACTTTTTCAACTACTGAATGCTGTATTAATGTAATAAAGAACCCTAACTGTAAACTACTATTGCAATGCATTCAGATGGTTATTTTTACAAATAAAAATGGTACAAATACTGTTGGAAAACGGAGTAAATTTTGTTTCTTTTGGGGGAGCCGGGGAGGCTTAAGTATTTAGCAGTGAAGATGAAAATGCAACTGCACGTATAGGTATTTCAAAACTTTCCTCGTATGTAAATATGCCTTGCTTTAGTAAGCTGATTTTTGAATTGATATCTCTATAGATTTTGGGGGGATTGTGACAAAACAAAACGAGACAAAACAGCACAGTAACTTTGTTTTGCCCAGTTATTAAATGTTTTCCTGGTGAGTAACACCAGCCCTGCTGGCTGTGCCCTGCAGCGGGCTGGGTGGGGCAGCAGTCCAGAGGGGCTAAAATGCAGCAGAGTGTGCCTAACGATAGATGCTAACGCGTTAAAAGTACCTGATTTAAAGCAAACAAACAACACCCACAATAAGAAAAATAAAATCCCAACCCGCCCCAGCGCATTTTCGGTGGCGAGTGCCTGCAGCGTTATGGACGTTTTTATCACTAGACTGCTCCTCCCAGCGCAGGGTCCGTACGAGAACCTGCCCAGCGGGGTATGCGGGTTTATTTTCGGCAAGGTGAGCCGGCCCCGCGGTGCGTCCCCGCTGGTGCCGGCGGGGGTGAATCAGGGCCCGGGGCCACTCCGGAGCGCTCAGGGGGGCGAGCGGCCCAGGTCCCCTCAAAGCCCCAGCGGGGCGGGCGCGCCGCAGCGCCCTCCCCATCATGGCGGACACGCCTCCCCTGCGAGCCGCGACATGGCGGGCGGGCTCCTCAGCCCGGCGGCCGTCCGACCTCCCCAACATGGCGGCCGCCCCCTGGTGCCGGCGGCGGCCAGGTTGGGGCGCCCGCCCGGCCGCTCCGCCTCC
>WBMZ01009340.1:0-74446 GCA_013400975.1 Atrichornis clamosus | reverse complement strand
CAATCCATCTTCTCTAGTGCTTTTCTCCCCTCCAGCCTGCACATGGAAAGGTCAATCAGTTTAATTACAGATGTGAGACACATCAGCACCGTTTTCTACTCAAAGTGTGCTCATGCAGCTGCCACTCTTGCACAGTCCTACTGACTTTGGCACCAAATACAATAGCAACAGGATCCTTTGCAGTAAAGAAACCTCCCCATGTGTCACTGGACTGATAACAAAAGGAATAAATAACTCAAGAGAGGTGAATTTTAATGATATTTCTGTACCAAGACTGTCAGAGAAAGCTACAAGTATTTATTCAAGTTCACTGCCTTCCTAGATAAACACTGACATCTCTATTCTGCAGATGTAAAACCCAGCTCAGACAAAGACTGAACCTCTGCACAAACCGGGCAATAAAGAATCCCCTGCAGCTGCTTTGGGGCAGCAGCACATTCCTCAGAGGAGCAGGGGAACCTGTGCATTCCTCAGCCCATCCCCTCCACCAGCACCACAGCCCGGGGCAGCTTTGACCAAACCAGCCCCAGGTTCTGCAAAGACCTTGATGTCCATGGAAGTGACCAGAACAGGGCACCTCCTGCAGACAGGCGAGGGGTGGCACGGAGATGTCCTGATGTTTGTTCAGAGAGCCAGGCTGGCACTTTCCCGCTGTAGTTTCCTTGCTCATCACTGGAACATCCCCCAGGAGGAAATTCTGCTGCCAGGGTGGTTGTTTTGACGCCGCTCATTTCGGGTCTGATCAGTTCTCCCACGTTCAGGACCCTCTGAAAAGCAGAGGCACAAATCCATTAAGGATCTATAAGGATCAAGACTGGCAAGTTGTTTCTACCCCTTTAGAGAAACCCACAAAATTCTACAGGGCTCAGAACAAACACACAAATGCACAAAGAGCAGCTGCCTCAGCCTTCAGAATGGGTTTTGTAGCATCCCAAGCACTCGTCCTGCAGTATAAACTTCACTTTGAAATAAAGGACACTTTGTGATTTTTAATTGCCTCCTAACCTTTCATTAATTGGGCTTTATGCAGTGAGCAACATCACAATAATAGGTCTGCAACCTCTGTGCAGAATGCAAATGGGCCACAATGAGGGGAGAGCACTGAGCGTGCCAAGCCCGGGCCGCAGGGGAGCTGATGGTCTCACCCACCTCAGTGGAGACTTCCTCATTATCCAGTGGCCTTTGTTTCATTGGAATTACTTTCAAAACAAGCAACATCTGAAAAGAATTCCCAACACACCACAAATTTTGGCATTTGCTCGTTGGAGAGACACAGAACAGCTCTAGGAAGTGATGTCTTTCGGCAGCTCTGAAAAGTCACATTGGAAATTTATTTCCATAATAATGAGTCTAGTGAACAATTTTGTCAGAAAGATTTATTTGCATACTTCACATTTATGTTTTCACGTAATTTCTGAACTCCCCACAAACAACGGGCTTTATGGTTGTAAAAGTAACAGTCCCAAGGGCAGGAACTTTGTTTATGGCCTCGGCTCCATCTGTGCCACGACACCCGAGGGAGGCGCCGACCCTGCAGGAGGCTCAGCACGGCCCTGGCTGTGTCTGGAGCTCACCTGTCTCCACCTGTAGCACACAGAACCCCCAGGACGAGGCCACGGAGTGGGAACAGAGGGCCTGGAACCACAGACCCTGGTTTGGTGAGGGGAGGGGGGGCACGAGCCCCAGAGGACGGGCCCTGGAGCCTGTGGCCCAGATGGGCTGTGCAGCTGAGGGCAGCAGCTGCTCACAGTCTCACAGCCAGAATTCCTCTCGAATTCTCACCCCCAGGGAGGTTTAAGTTGGATATCTAGGATCCCCAGAGCGTGCTGGGCACTGACCAGGCTCCCCAGGGAACGGTGACATTCCCAAGGCTGCCAGAGCTCCAGGAGCCTTTGGACAACGCTCCCAGGGGTGCACAGGGTGGGATTGTTGGGGTGTCTGTGCAGGGCCAGGGGCTGCTCTGGGTGATCCTGGTGGGTCCTTCCAGCTCAGGACATCCTGTGACTCCATTCTCTGATTCCACGAACCAGCTATGGGAACAAAATTCTTTTTCCCTGGCCCTCTCATCCCTCCTCCTTCCCATACCTCTGCTTTCCCGGAGCCGGGCACAGCTCCAGGAGCTGCCAGGACCAGGAGCACAGGGACCCTGCCAGCCCCACCAACCCCTGGGCCCTGCAGCACCACGAGGGACCGGGGAACCCAGCCCCTGAGCTGTCCTGTGCACAGCACCAGGGTCAGCTCCCACTTTTTAGGGTGAGGGTCTCCAAGCCCCCAGGAGAGCCCAGGGGAAGCTCCCAAACAGGGGCTCCAGGTGGTGAGAGGGCTCTGGCTCCGAGAGCAGCCAGCAGCACCTGAGACCTTCCCTCCTCTCCCCACATGGGCTGGCTGGAAACATTTCCCAGGAGAAACTTGGTGTCTCTTGGGGCCTGCCGTGCCGTTTGTTCTAATTCTTGTTGACATTTCATTTCACACGCTATTAAAGGATCCCCTTCAGAAGGATGAAACAGAAATTTGCTTTAGAAGAGGGAAAAATTAATGTGTGCTTTAGGACAAAACAAGCTCCTGAGTTATTCTCCTAAGAAAGTTAACACATCTGGTGCAAAGCACCCAGCCAGCCTCACCCGGTGCCATAATTCTGTATTTGGGGACTGTGGCAGCAAAGTCACTAATGTCACACCACATGCTTCTGTGATTATTGTCATTTTCAAACCACTCAAATGGTTTGGACCTAAACTAATGTGTCCCTTTGTTTGTAAGTAGAGCTGGAGAGCTCCCTGTAAATTGGCACCTGCAATTATGCAGTGCTGGATAATGGAAGGGCAAGTGTAAGGGAACTTGTATGAATCATTTTTTATGTGAGCAATTTAGCAATGACATATTCTATCAATCTCTTCTGTACTGGCTCTGTAGAGTAAGCAGATCTCCTGGCACATTTTATGCCTTTCTCTGAACACCATAAAATGACCCCAGGAGATGGAACAAGGGGCTGAGGGGGCTGCAAATCCCTTTATGGGGCAAGGAGGGAGAGTTAATCCTGGCCCCGACAGTCTGGGACAGAAGGACACGTGGGGACAGCGGCCCTGAGAGCACCACAGTCAGAAAAAAACAGACTGGTGAGAGGAGAGCTGGAAAACACAGTGAGAAAGGCTCCAATAAAAACACAGCTTCCTCCAGCTTTCCATGGGCTTTAACTCCCAACGTGCTACATTTCTCTTTTGTGGTGATTAAAGCTCAGCAAAGTCATTAATGCTGAGACTTCCCTCACTGTATCACGTTAAGAAATAGAGTTTTTTGCTTGTTGAGGGAAAATAACCTCCTTTTTCCCTTCTAAACCTGCTTTCATAGGGGAAATGCAATACTGAAAGTCCATTTGTTTCTGGCCAATCAACAATTAAATGAGTGCTGGAAAATGACAATTTATGGGGATAAACAAAGGCTGTTACCGGCAGAAACCCCACAAGTTCCTGATGGGATGCACTGAAGCAGCTGCCGGGGGGGTCCCACAGCATCGGCCTGGGGGCTGCAAAGGTGGGGCTGAAGGGGGTGGTGCTGCCCCACCCTCACCTGGGCAAAGCCAGGGGCAGAGGGACAAAGGACACAGGGACAGCCCGACCGGCCCGGCTGCCTGCAGGGCTGTGACTCCTCCAGCTGCCAAAACCCTGAGAACAAACCTTGGGAGAAATTCCTTTGAAACACCGAAGAATCTCGAGGATGATGTGAACTTCTACTTTCTCAATTTTTAAACTAGGATTATGTCATATAATATCTTTAAAGATATTCCCCAAGGCCAGTCACTTTTACAGTGAATAATATCTAATCACCCATTTCTTCCCATATAATATACTACTGCCTTCTAAATTTGCCAATCTAATTAGCTCTTTCCCCTAACACTCAGTATGATTAAATCTGTATTAAAACTTTCTGTGCAGCACAAGAGCAGACACACCTGAGCATCTTCTAAATTTAGCAGAGGACAATATTTAATGGGTTATTTTTAATGGATGCTGGAATTGCTGCATAAATGAATTCTGATTTGAATTTCCTCAGCCTCCTTATTTTTTTCCTCAACTTCCTCAAATTGTGTATCAAGCAGATTAGAAAGAATAATGGAGAAACTACCTGGAACCATTCATCAAGAATCTTTCAGAACTAAATTAACAATGAGCACTTCATGCAAAGAGAGGGGGAAAAAATTGGGTTTCTTTTTACTTGTTTCATCATTTTATGAGATGTGTCAGACCAGAGAGGTTTGGACTCCTCTCAGAGTTTCCTTGTGTTTTAAACAGGGACAGCTGAAGGGCTGGAAGCAATTCCTGAGTGTTTTCATAAGTTGCACATCACTTTGATCTGAATTAGGAAGGTCTGCACATTTTTGGGGTGATCTGTGCGTTGTGGAGCAATGCCCAGGTCCCTGCAATGTTCCCTAAAGCTCCAGGCTCAGGAAGTGGAACTCAGGGATTACCTGGGTGGAGCAGGAGCGCAGGGCAGGAGGAGCACAGAGAATGTTCCCCAGAACACCCCAGAGCTCGGGGCTGGCTCCTGAGCTTAGCAGGGAATTTAAATTGTTCAGCACAACTGCAGCTAAAGAGGCAGAGCAGGAAGGGTGGGAGACCTGGCAACGTCAGCTCCAAGGAAAGAAAAGGCTGGAAATCTGTAATGGGATCTCTTCCAAATCCTTTCGCTGTCTTTCCTGAGGCAGGTAGCTGGGAAAGCATCCCGTGCTCCCGACTGCCTTCAGAAAACTCCACCAAATCCTTTGCGTGCCTCCAGTGGGAATATTTTGAGTTGCCAGTGCAGGAATTTATCTGAATCCTGTTGTGAGGGCTGAAAGTCGGTCCTTGGCCCATTTAACTCCTCAGCCCCCCTTTCCTTGGAGTCCCCTGGCAGAAGGATCCCCAGATAACCAGAGCATCTCCATAAGGACAAAGCATCCACAGCAGGACACAAGCAGGTTGGTTTTTATGGAGGATTTGAATGACTTCAATTACTGTCTGAAGCCTCCCATTCAGGGCAGGGTGAGGTCTGGGATTACTTTAGAGCAATCAATTGTGCATGATTGGTTGTATTCAATAAAACGAGAAGGGAGAATCTTTTTTTTGTTCCCTTCAGGCAATACAAGCTCAAAGACTTGTAAAAATCTCTGTGCCCCCTTCAGGGCTGTCACCTGAACAAAACAAAGGCACAGGCTGGAGAAAGGAAAACCAATATTCTTGGGTGTATTTCTGCTTGTTCCTGAAAGAGCAGAGTATCCCCTCTGAATTCCAAGGGCTGAACCCTCCCTCTGCAGGTGGAGAATCTGAGGGAGAGGGAAGGGACCCTGGGGTGGGAATCACTTTGCTCATCCTATAAAGGCAAAGAAAAGATGTTCCAGGCCAGGTTGGACAGGGCTTGGAGCAACCTGGGATACGGGGAGGTGTGCTGGTGGGACTGGAGGAGCTTTTAGGTCCTTTCCAACCCCAACCGTTCCGTGATTCTGTGGGTATTTTACTGAGCAGGGCTGGGTCTGGCTCCCTGTCAGGTACAGAAGGAGCAGGAAAAGCCACGACCCCACTCCTGGCCAAAGCACAGATCCATTCCCAAAGTGGATCCACTCTGCAAGAAATCCAACCAAGCTGAAGTTTGACCTCCAAACAAATGAAGTTCTCAGGACTAATTAAAATGCCCTTTTTCTTGCTGTTCTCTCTGCTGGTCAGTAAGACAAACACAGGCCAGAGGAGCACAAAGCACAGGCTTTGCACCTCGGGGGGCCTCAAAGACGTTTTACAGCATTACACAGCACTCACACAGGCTGAGCTGATGCGGTTTTGTTTCTGGATAAATACGTGCTCCTCTGGTGTTACTTTTGGCATGGAAGAACAGAAATACGTTAATATGTTTCTGCCTAAACGCTTCCGAATGGCCACAGGATTTAAAGCAGATCCTCATTATGAGATCTGTAATCCTGTGCCTGGAAGACATGCAGAAAAATGGGTTTGCCTCAAAACACTACAATACATTCATTTTTTTAACATAATCCACTCCTGTTTAGCCAGACCTCCAACTTACATTTAATTTGAAGCTTAGATATGAGTTCAGAGTGGTTTAAAATTCTACCTTGGATAGAAACTCTTTGCTGAGTTGAGGCCATAGCTATGAACTTCCTCTTATCTCCAGGAGCTGTTGCTGACTTTAACTCCACCAAATCTCTGAACCTCTTACTGGCTCCAAGATTATTAAAATTCCTAAAATTTTCCCTAAGAAAATATTACTTTTCATTTTCACCTCTGATCAAAATTCTAACAGCTAAGCCAGAGCATCCTGTTAAACTAAAACCTGATAATACTTTTAGGTGTGTTTCTTCATTAGCCCTAAAATCGCTTTGGGGGAGGTAGGAGAATTGTTCTTTTGGAGTGAAGCCTGGGCTTTTGGGAACTGTGTTTGCCCTGCTCATGGGAACGAGGTGCCAGCTCACTCCACGCTGGATCAAAAAGCACTTCAGCACGTTTTTCACTTGGGTGGGTGTTTAAATCCTGCCTCCTTCAGCGAAGCACCTCTCTGGGCAGTTGTGGTGCAGCCTGGCTTTAACATCAGCCTTGCTGAGCTCTGCTCTGCAGCTCAGCCCTTCCCTGCACTGCCCCAGACACCACAGCCCCTCTCAAAGGAGGCAGAGCAGGCTGCAGAAAGCAGCTCCTATGGTGCCCTCCCCGAGGGAATTCCAGTGGTGCTGCTGGAGCCGTTTCTGCAGCGGAGAGTGGGAGATGCTGCTTTATCAGTGAAGCACAAGATATGGTGAAACATGGCTGTGCTTTTGCAGCTCCTGCCCAAGCTGAGGCTCTCTCTTATCTCAGGGTAACCTCCCAGTCTACTCCTACGTTTGCTTTGCAAAGAAAAGGAGGACATAAAAAAAATAATGAAAAAGGCTCTTTTTTCCCTTTACTTAAGTATCACCTGAAGGTTTAAATGTAGTAATTAAAAGTCCCTCTATGCTTCTGCATGAATTTTTAAATATAGTCATTAAAAATAAAATAAACCCTTAGCATGATCTGCCTTACATAACTTCCTCCACAATTTAAAAATAACTTGTACAACTTTCTAGTACTCAGTGTGCATCACAGCAATTAGAGAGAGGCAGGTACCACAGAGCTCATCCCTCGCCCCATTCCTCACCCAGGCCTTCCCTTCCAAGAGCTTTGCCTTGGAGAACAGGATCCCACAGTGGACGGGGTGGGGCAGTGCCTGGGACAGGCCCGACCCTGGCTGCACCCCGAGCCCCAGCCCCGAACTGCCCCTCGCCCCAGGTGGGCACACGGAGCTGGGACTGCTCCTCATCCCCTCCTCTGACAGGCCTCTGGGGCTGCTGAGGAGGCAGCTGCAGCTGCACATCTGGATCGTGGAATTTCTTTACTTCCTGCAAGCCCAGGTCACCTTTCCAAGAGCTGCTTGTGTCTGGAGCTAAAAAAGCAGAGCTCTGCATCACAGCCTGGCTCCTGGCTCACTGAATTACCAGAGATTCCTAAATCGGATGTTATTCTGGTCCAATGGATATTAAAGTCTGGGAAAAAGCTCATTAAAAGCCCCATGAGTATAAATACAAAACGGGGCTCTCCTTGTGTTTGTGCTGAAATCACACAACACATTAATGATGCTTCAGAAAATCTCCCTGTCTCAATTCATCCAGCTCTGCAGCTGAATCCTCTGCTCTGAACCATGGCAGGACACAGCCTGAAAGCTCTTCTCTTCCAGATAAGGGTCCTGAGAAATTCTCAGGAACAGCCAAAAAGCTGGAAGCCACTCAGAATTGCGGGGTGGAGAGAAGTGACCGTGTGAGAGTGATGAATGTGCTGGAGAGTCAGGAGAGCGAGGCTATAGATCAACACAGGTACATAAATCATGGATCACATGATGGATTTGTTATGCCAGCTCTGCCTGTTGAACTGTTAAAGCAATGCTAAAATATGATTGAGGCACATGTGAGAAACTCCAGGCAAGTCTCCCAGGCCTTCATCCCTGTAAATTATTATAGCTGTACTCACCTAAGTTTACATTAAATTAGGATCCAGCCAGTTTAGCTCCAGAGAGAATTATTACGGAGCATACATCAGGCAGAGCATCATTAGGGAGTTGGGCATGCATTTATTCTCTATTTCCCAACTGAATTCCATCCCAAGTTTATCCACTACTTCAAGCTTTCTTCTCCTAAACACACACACACCTGCCTTGGGCGAGCAGGAAAAGTCCAGATGAGCTTCACCCCAGCGTGGTCCTGAACAGGGCAGGGGCAAGAACAGCAGGGCGTGAGGGAAAGGGGTTTGGGGCCTGAGATCCCCCCAGGGGAGGAACTGCACCCCTCGGGAAGCCCCAGCCCGGCAGGAGCTGCTCCGGGGATGGGAGCAGCCCCCAGGGCCAGCCTGCTGTCCCCACGCCAGTTTGCTGTGTCACTGCAGGGCTATTTTTAGACTCACGGTTGTATCCAGGGAACTGGAGGATGTTGACTCGTACTCGCCTATGAATAAAACATGGATATTTTCCTGGCTGGAGGAGCTGAGAGCTGCTTTAGATTTAATGTTTTGCTCCGGATCGGACCCAGCTGCTGAGCCAGTTCCTTGTGCTTCAGACACAGAGTGGGGCGTGAGGCTTGGACTGAGGGAAAACGTCACCCAGAGCCGCAGGTGGGCCGGGCAGCATCCGCCCTGCCTGGCACTGCCTCGCTGCAGGCTGCAGGCAGGTGCTGCTCCCTGGGACGGAGGGGAGGCCCTGGCACCGGGTGCCCGGAGAAGCTGTGGCTGCCCCATCCCTGGGAGAGCCCAAGGCCGGGACCCACGGAGGGACAGAACACGCAGGAGATTCGGCAGCTCCCAGGATCAGCGTCTCCTTTTGCTGATCAATCCAAACGCGCATCCTGTTACCTGCAAATCTCCACCTCTGACCCAATCCCTCCCCCTCTCGCTGTTGAAAAATTAATGCCAAGTTTTCCACAGTGACTTCTGAGACATGAAATAGCAAAAGGAAGGTCAGTTTGGTGGATATATTTCTCCATATAGTTTTGAAGTAGGTCAGGTAATATAGGACTTGGCATCACTCTCAAAGTAATCATAACTGGAATTAAATTTAGATTTCAATAATGAAGGTGCTGGAAAAAGTCAAAACTCCAGGCCTGTTTTTGTGGCCCCCCCTTTCCTCCCTGCAAGAGCCTCCCCTGGCTCTGGAGCCCTCTCAAAGCATCAGTAACACACGGAGAGGGCCACTTCACCCCAAAGAGTTTTTAATATTTTGCTAGTACTTTTGTCAGCTTCCCTGAACAAACCTTCCCGTGGTTATACATAACACTTTCACGGCAACTTTCTCTGTCAAATTTCAGTTTATTTATAACAAACATAACCTTGTAAGTGTCTCTGCAAGATGGATAAACACCATCAGCCTCTGCTGCTGCAGCTTGGGAAGGGAGTGAACTGCCCAGCTCTGCTCCAGAGTGACTCGGCCAGCCCAGAGGAAACTCAGTTTCTCCTGATATTTAAATCCACACTACTCAGAAAATTTCCTTTACAGGTTGAAAAAGGCTTAGGTTTAATGTATATTTGTCATGGCTCACTAAATGGCTTGGTTTCAGTCGGGATCACAAGAAAAATAACAAAACAGTGCAAGAAGTTCATTTCTCAGTGTTTCAACCCATCCTACATCAGAAAACCTGAGAGAAGAAAGCCTGACCTAATGAGATTACCCAGATTACTATTTTCAGGGCTAACTGTACCAGGGAAGAACAGAAAGAAAAGCCCATTACTGACTGATAAATAAAATAAAACTCATTTCCCAATGTATTCTGTAAATCAAAACACTAAAAGAACCTCTAAGGCTATATTAAAGCCGAGAAAAACGTAACATGAAATCAATGTTAAAGGCCATCTCAGCATCCTTTTATCTAACCAAAATTGTAAACACACTGCTCCATTCCCAAAGCACAAAATCCATTTACACTTTGCATACTTGAAAAGAAGTCTAATGCATTTTGAAAACCACAGACTTAACTGCATGTTTCTCCCATTTAATACAACGCAGCTTAATAAGATTTGCAGGAGGCACAAAAGGCAAATTGAGCCCTACAGTGGAACACACAATTTCAGGTTCCCAGCAGAGAGGCAAACCCAGTGATGGGGAAAATGTGGCAGCAGAAGGGATCAAAGCAGGAGAGAGGATGACCAGAAAATACAGGGAAAAGTCAGGAAGTACAGACTCAGCACTCAACTTCTTGCAGTGCTTCTCTGCACACTTGGCAGATGATTTGTAGCAGTGACAGAGAGTCAGTTTTCACAACCAGTTCCCAGAAGGATTTTATTTCTTGTGGATAAGTGAATTCCAGATCTACCCAGGTCGGCTAACTTTGGGCAGCACAACCAGGCAGAAAATGCAGGAAAAGGTGGCTTTGGCTGCACAAATTGCTGCTGCTCCCCCCAGCAACACGAGCGTGGAAAGGCTGCTCCAGCCCCAGGGGGATTCACATCTCCCCATCCTGCTCTGGCCACTGTCTCACAGCAGGTCAGCCCTTCTACCCAAATATTGCACATTTAAATTTCTGAATATGATGAGAGAAAACTGTGAAACCACACAGACCCGAGCTCAGAAAGACGGGTCTGGAGGCATCTGAGACTTGTAGCTGTCTGAAGTCGTCGCTGTAACTGGCCAGCCACCATCCATGGACATATCCCTCACAATTACCCAGTGGCTTTTGATCTCTTCACTGACATCTGGCTGTCCTGCAAAGGCTGCAGAAGCACTGAATAGGGAATTTGTCACCTTAAAACCCTCCTTAAACTCTCTGCCCTGTTCCCAGCACTTGCACTCCCACAGCCTCTCTGAAGCACAAACTCAGGCAACGTTTTCCCCTCTGCTGAAAACCAGAGAGGCAGACATTAAGCGTAGTTTAAAGTGGTGTGTACACAGCAGAAAGCTGAGAGCTTACCCACAAGTGGTGCAAGGCATGGCACAATCTCAAATGACTCAACACAACAGATGCTCTTTATACCTGTCTGACTTTCTGCACAACGAGTGCTTTGATCTGAAAGCTTTTATGGCAAAGCTCGAGCCAAAGAGCACTGGGGAAAACAGAGTCCTGTTGACTCGAGCAAGCCCTGGATGAGGCTGTCAGATGGAGGAGCTTCGCTTCGCTTTTGGAGTCAGGAATGCAAAATGTGCACACTCAAAATTAAAAATATCCCTCATGTGCAGTCACTGTGATAACTTATGTTAATTCTTCTCCCAAAAAATGTCTTCTAGCAAAGGGCTGGGAGCACAGAATTCCCCTAGGAAATCACTGCACGTGGCTTTGGCCACTCTCTGGACATCACAGGTTGCCAAGACAACCCACGAGCAACAAGCCCTGCTCTGTGCACAGAGCATCAGTGCCTGAGGAAAGGGGAAGGGCTGCAGTGGGCTGGGAGAGATTTCCATGAAAACAATCAGACACTGACTTTGGAGGGGCAAGGAAATTGCCAGGGATAACATTTGTCCTTTTTTCCATTACTGCAGTGTGCCAAATTCCCTGGTTCTGACACAAAGTTCTGAACTGTGCAAATAAATCCGGGAAAAACCTGGGCTCCCTGGTGAGGAGAGAAACCTGGTGGGGCTGCTGCCCCTTGGCTCTTGAGCGTTTCCTTCCCTCACCCATCTCCATCCCGTATCCAGCAGGCGTTTCCATGGCAACACCATGTAAAGCCATCCTTCCCTCTGACATGGGGGAAATGTTGAATGGCTGCAAAGAATTGTCTTGGGAAAACCTGGAAATTCAACTAAAAATAGGAAAGGCAATAATGGAAGGTGATGGTGGAAAACTGCCTGGGGGCTTCAGGCCCTTCTGGGGCTCTCGGTACAGCCAAATGCAATTTGTGTTTCTCCTGTTTGTTGTGAGACGTGGAGCATCCCTGGCAGTTCTGTCCCTTCATTCAAGCCCTCTCCTAGCAGTAATTCTCCTAATTCTGTTTTATCACAGAGAAATGATTCTGAGGGACCCAGAGAGCAAGGAATGAGCAGCAGAGCCCCAGGTACCCCCCTAAGGAATGGCTTCACTTGAAAGCACATAACTCTTACAGTAAATCAGTGTAATTTGTGCTCTGATGTCCTGCACGGCTTTACAAGTGACAAATCAATCATTATCCAAACACCCTTTGATAATCAGTGTGGTTCCATTAATTATGATAAATGCTTTCAGCAGCTACAGTGTGTGGATGCAATGATAATTGCTCGGGAATCGTATTACCCTACTTTCCTATTCACGTCCTCAAGTACAAAGTCTCTCCAGAAGTGCCACACTCCGGCAGCTGAAGGCAGAGTTTACACAATCCACTCTTCCAAGTGTTTAATTGGAGCAAATGCAGAGTCCATTAGTATCACTGTTATTAAATATTAAGTAATATTCCTTGAAAAAGGCCCATTACAGCTGTACAAATTCCAAACATGCAGGAGCAGTCTCTGAGTTCCCTGACCCGGGGGATTAATTGCAGCAGTTGTTGCACAGCAACACGGCACAGATGAGGACCTCACCTAATGAGTAACACTGCATCCAATCGGAATTGCAAGGAAATTTAGCTTGGCAGAATGCAATTACTGAATTCCAGATGTGATTGGGCTGCAGCGCTGCCATGTGCTTAGGAAGTGCATCTGGAATGAGGGGGAAAGGGATGAGGAACGTGGAATTCCCACTGGTCTTGGAGACACCAGAGGGGAGGGGGCTGAGAGGCTTCGAATCAAGGTGACAAATTCAACAAACAAATCAAGGGCTGCATCTTCCCGTGATTAACCTGGGATTCAGTGCCACCACACATCCCTGGGAGCACGAGTTCAGCTGCCTTTTCCGAAAGAACCAACATTTCTATCAAAACCAGGAGCTGTTGTCAAAATAAGCCAACGTGAATTTAGAAAAGGTTGTAATTCTTTTGAATTCATAGAGAAATGGCCTCGGTGGCAGCTTTTCCACTTGCTCTGGGTCTCTTTTGCAGGAGCAATTCCCATTTGTCACTGAGAGTGACAGGATGCTGAACTGGGCAGATTTTTGGAGCGACTGCCCATGAGGGTGCCTGTGTTTATGTTCCCCCCATCCTAATGATCACAGGGAGCCAGATCTTGGGCTTAAATCTATCATCAGGGAGCTCTGAGGGAGTTTTCCAGGGGATTTTGGTAAAGCAGAACAACAACATTAATTGTGTGGGAAACCAAAAGCACATGTTTGAGTGCTTGCTGCAGCATCTGTGTAATTCCTGCAGGAACTATTGCTGGGGAAAGGATTTTAAGGTCAGAAAGATCTTGGTTGTTTGAAAAGTAAAAAAAAAGTGGGCATGGAATAAATATTTGGATAGACTAAAGCAGCACAGAGAAAGGAAGGGGAGTGTGCAGGGGCAGTGCCTGGGGAAGGCAGGTGTTCCAGCTGCTGTTCCTCATCTGGCACGGACAGGGAAGCAGAGGTGATGGAGCAGCCTGGCAAGAGCCTTGGAATTTTAGCATCATGGGAAATCAAAGTGAAAAAAAATGTGCAGGAAGGCTCCAGCTGAACTGCAGCCTGGAACAGGGAGGCACTGGGATACAGAACCACACCAGCAGCCAGGTCCCAGCAGGAGCCTCCACAAGGAAACTCCTGCTGTGCTCAGTCCAGATGGGAGCGAGCACAACAACAGCCCTGGGGCATCCTGATGCCCTGGAAGGAAGCACAGCAATGATCACCAACAGAGCAAGACTTAAACCGTAAGGACAAGCAAGAATTCTGCTTAAAGCTCTGCTTAGAGAGGATTTCCCCCCAGGATTTGACTTTTTAAGACACGATTTTCATAAAAATAATGAGGGCTGTATAAATTTTGAGTCTAAACATCCTATTCCCCATGTTTTGTTACTTCAAGACCTTCATTTTGCAGGTCAAAGGATCCTTCTTTAAGAAGGATCTAAAGGAAGAAGGTTTTGCAGAGGGATACAGAAAACCTCTAATATTTGTGTTTCCAGAAAAAAACACCACTTAGAACAAAGGAGCCGGAGCAGACTCGAGCCTGAGGAGGCTCCTGAGGCTCCTCCCCGAGATTCTTTCTGCTGCCTTTTGCCACCTTATCCCTTAGGCTTTGACCAGAGCCTCTTCTGTTCTCTGCTCTTGAGTCCTCCCGAGGACTCTGCATTCTCAGGTGCCCCGTGAGCCACCAGCCCCAGGGGTCTGTCCCCACCCGGCCCTTCCTGCCTCCAGGGATGCTCCTCAGCACAGCTCTAACAGTTGTATGGCTTTTTAGCAAAGAGGGGTTTAACCCTGTATTGTCATCAATTTCCCCTAAACCTCTTGGCATTAAAAGATCCGAAAATAAACCCTCTGTTATATTTGGTGTGGTTTTGGAGTCTAATTTAGAAATGGTTTGAGAAGAGCTTTTTTCTTCCTTTTTAGCCTTTATATCAGTCATTTTATCTGATATATGATAAGCTCAGATGAGTTTAAACTGATTCATCCTATTTTGTAATGTTTAAATGTACTTTGCTGAAGCTCCATCATAATGTCACACACTTTTAAAATGAATAATTCATCCTGCCCACCTTTTCTGAAATGCCAAAAGGATACTGTGCCTTACCAGAGAGAAGCAAATACCTTCACTAAAGAGTACACAAGGAAACAATCTAATTTAAGAGTAAATACCAACCCCAGCTGCACACTGCACGTCTCAGCACTGGGACTCCTGTGGGATCACACCTGAGAGCCCTGGAGAGAGGGAGAAGGGGCTGTTCCAGAGAGGGGTCAGCTCTGCATTGGGCACTGGTGGCTCTGTGCCTCCTGAAGGAATCCAGAAGTATCTTGAGATCAGGGCAGGCTTGGAGAAGGCTCTTCCAGCAAACGCCTGTCAAGGAGCTGTGTAGGAAATGGCACTGATTTCATCCCCGTGCTGGCACAATTTCAGGGAGAGCTTTGTCCGTTCTATATTTAGCTGCTGGATCATGTGCCTCACTAATAGCCAGGTAGAGTTTTGTCAATTTGGAACCCAGCAGGGCTCAGGTTAAGACTCTGGATTGAATGGCACTTTGTGCAGAACAAGTGTTTGCCAACCAGAATAAAACCCGGGTATAATGAAAGAAACCTGGAGAACTCCAAATAACAGGGAGCAGAGCTTCCCCCAGCCGGAGAACAGTGTTTTCCTGCAGTCCTGCTGCCAGGGCCCACTCCCAGCCTGCGTCAGAAGGTGAAACCTCCGGCGCAGGGAAGGTGGTCCATGGGATGTTCACAGCCCTCAGGAACCCCTGAGCTCCCTGGGAACACAATTAGGAACTCCCCAGCCACAGGGAAGCAGTCTGGGATGGAGGGAGATGAAGGCAGCAGAACTCCCAAGTTAGGTCTTTGGGAAAGGAGGAGGTGCTGGCAGATACAAAGGGAAGAAGCAGAAAGGGGATGAGAGGGAGGATCACCTCTGCTGTGAGGAAAGGCTGAGAGAGATGGGGGGTCCAGCCTGGAGGAGACACCAGGGCAGGAAGCAGCATCTCCCCCTTTCACCCCTGGCTGGTGGCACTGCAGGACTGGCCCCCGCTTGGGTCACCGCCACTCTTCTGTCCAGCAGGAAGCCAGGAGGCTTTTCTGAAAATGCCAAATACATCATTGTGCCCTGGGTAGCGCTGAGGGAAAGGCAGGAGGAGTGAGCAGGGCCGTGTGCCAGCCCTGCCTGGCTCCAGCAGCCCCCGGTGCCCTGGAGGAGCAGAGTCCCAGCACAGCAGAACATCCTCAGTGCCATAAACGCAGCATTTGCAGCCCGAGAGTTGAGGGCCTAAATCTTCATTTGTGTTTCATAAATATTTGATGCGAGGGTACTTTTACTGAATCATGGAGAAGGCAAGAGATGAACTCTCCACTGGAGATGCTAAAGGCATCTGATCACTTTGCTGAACACTTGCAGCACTCCTGGGCAGGCTGGGTGTGATCACTCAGCACTTCAGACACCGCCACGAAGAGCAAGGCCAGGACAGACCTGGATCACACAGTCCTGCTCTCGTGGAGAAAGCCAAAACCAGCTCTCCAAACACCCCACGAGTCTGGAAAAAATAAAAATTAAAGCAAACTAAAGAACCCCATCAAACTCTGTAGTCATTTTCCACCAAGAGGCCCATGCTGCTCATCAAACATTGAAGAGCAGTCTGTGAATATCTGTAAAAATGACCTCATTGCCATTCTTCAAATCTTCCCTTCAAGCCCCGGAGCTCAGTGGTGCTTGCAAAGGAACAGATGAGTCTGGAGTCCTGGGGCCACGTGTTTGCACATTCACCACCGTTTTTTCACTCCCAACTAACTTGTTTGATATGGCTGAATTGCAAAACGAATGTGTTGGCAGAGCCCCTGCACATTCACCCAGGCTCGTTCTAAAGCAACTTGTGCAGGGGAAGGGAACAGGGAGCCAGATGGTTTTAGCACCAGTTGCAAAGCTTCCAGCGTTTTCACTTCCAGAGTTTATGGGTTTGGAACCCAGGGAGTTACACCTAAAAAGCATTTGGGACATTTCCCAGACAGACCTAACTGTCGGCACCTTGGGGCAGGACTCAGTGAGGAGTGTTTAGACCCCAGCTGAGGATTCTGTCAGGAATGATTGAAACAAAATGACTCAGCATTCATTGGTACCTAAACGATCTCAGAGGGCTGATTAGGAGCACTCTGACCCCTGATGAGAAACTAATGGGTGTGGGATCCCTTAAAAAGTAGGGCAGGAAAAAAGGAAAGGATGTGTCCCGATATTGGGCAGAGAGAGCTGGGGGGTGCAGAGGCAGGAACAGAAAGTGATGGTCCCAGACCCAGGGCAGCTCACACAGGGCTGTGCTGCTTCTGACAGCAGCAGGGACACCTTCCACTGTCCCAGGGTGCTCCAGGCCCTGTCCAGCCCGGCCCTGGACACCTCCAGGTCCGGGGAGTCCACAGCCTCTCCGGGCAGTGAAGGCACCGCACATTTCAGCAGTGCAGTCTTTTGTCAACGATGGGAGGAGAAATTCCCGTGCATCCAAGGAGTTGCTCAGAGCCCCCAGCCCGCTGTTCCTGGTGCACGTCTGGTGCTAGCCCTGCTCTAAGTGAAAAACGAGCTGTCTCATCCCTCTCAGGGCCAAGACACCCTTGGGAGGAAAATTAAATCTCCTGCAGCTCCTCTGGGAACACAGCCCTGCTGCACAGCTCCTGTCAGCTCCAGGCTTGTCTGGTCCACTTGGAGGGGGAGCACCAGGGACCTGACTTCTGTCCAGAAGCAAAATCTAAAAGAGACCATATGGTGTAGATTGAAGCATTTGGCTCCTGGTTGAGCTTGGGAAGAGGAGACAGCAGCTACGTTTTGGATGCCAGTGAAAGCTCAAGGTGCAGCCACAGAAAATCCATTCCTGGGAAATAAGACTTACTTAATGTAGCTAAATTACCCTTCCCTGGCTTCACATTCATTGGAGGAAATTGTGTGTGATATTTATCTCTATCTATGTCTATATGATGCACAATGTTCTCCTAAAGCCTAAGCATCTGATCAGTGTGGAGATGTCCCTTTCCCAGATAACCCAGCACTGTTATTTATAGGTGCAGAGAAATTTATTAATTTGGGATGTCTTGCCAACGTCTGGGCACCTAAATGCCCAGTGGGAAAAGCAAGGCAGAATGCCCTGGTAAATAAACAGAAGGTGGGCCATGGGAGAGCAGGAATTCATTAACAGCTTTGAAGGCCAGAAGGGAAATTGTGACCACCCTGGGGTTGGCAGCACGAGCCCCCACACCCACACACTGTGGGTTTGTCACAGCAAGAATGAGCTCATGATTCAGTTGCTTACTTTTGAAAATCTGTCTTGTTGTCTATCAAGTTCAGCCCTCCCTTTCACTGTCATTATCTTTTGGGTGACCTGAGTTACTCCTTTTCTCCATGCAGGGCTTCTAGGGATGTTTCCAAAAGTTTCCAAGAGATATTCTCTGCTCCAAAAGCCTCCCAGTTCAGGAGGAGAGGATTTAGAAGTGGAAGGGACCCAGTGTGCAGATGAAAAATGGGGGACACAGCTTCCATGACTCATGGCAGGATTTACTACCCCTGTTGTCTCTTATCACTCCAGTTTAAAGCCCATCTGTTGCTAATGGTTTCAAATTAAATTTTGGGGTACAAATATGCAGAAAATGGGCCACAGTGCCAGAGCAGGGGTGTGAGTGTGTGAGCTCCAGGCTCTGCAGCTCTGGAGGCTACGTGACCACAGGATCTTTGTGCCTCAGAAAGGTTATGAATCATCCAGCTGCTGCCCAAGTAAGTTAATAAAAGAGAGAGGGCAAACATCCTGTTTTGGTCTTAATTCCTGTCATTGACTGAGATGCAGCTTAATTAACCAACATTCTCTCCCTGTAGGAGAGTCCATCACCACTTCCATAAGTAAAACACACGGAATCACAGAATCTCCTGTGCTGTCCCTGCACAGACACCCCAACAACCCCACGCTGTGCGTCCCTGGGAGCGTTGTCCAAAGGCTCCTGGAGCTCTGGCAGCCTTGGGAATGTCCCCATTCCCTGGGGAGCCTGGTCAGTGCCCAGCACCCTCTGGGGGAAGAGCCTTTCCCTGACGTCCAGCCTGACCCTCCCTGGCCCAGCTCCAGCCGTTCCCGGGGTGCTGTCCCTGTCCCAGAGCAGAGCTCAGTGCTGCCCCTCTGCTTCCCCAGGGCCATCAATGCTGTTCTTTACTCTAAAAAGCCAGTGACATTTATACAGTGCCACCACAATAACTGTCAGTGGTCTGGACAGAAATGCCACAGATGTGCCGGGGCAGAGTCTGAAACCCCCTCAGCTCCGGTGTCTCCCTCACTCACAGGTGGTATCCAGACCGGGTGTGGAGCAGAGCTAATTCTTGCTGAATCATTCCAAGGCCTTTTCCCTGCTTCTAAATGATCCTCCACCCAGCTGCTCTGCTGCCACAAGCAGTAACACACAGCATTTCTCCACCAAAACCTCGAGCAGGCAAATCCTGCTCCCTGAGCTGCTGTCAGGCTCTTCCCTGCTGACGTTCCTCTGGTCTGTAAGCCTGTGGTCTGCTGGGATGGCTGCAGGGAAACAGCTCTGAGCATCCCCTTGCTTCCCAGGTGACTGCTCCCGGGTATTTCATGGAGTCACAGAACGGTTTGGGTTGGCACCCTAGAGCCCATCCAGTCTCATGGGCAGGGACACCTTCCCCTATCCCAGGGTGCTCCAAGCCCCGTCCAACCTGGCCTTGGGCACTCCCAGGGATGGGGAGTCCACGGGCTCTGCACAAGCATTTGCGGAACTGCTCCCAGGCCCTGCTCTCAGCACCCCGGGTGCAGGTGAAGGCTCCTCCAGAGGTGCCGCGGGCAGGGAGAACATCTCAGCTGCCACTGCAGGGTGTGAAATGCTTTTCGGCTGCCCTCGCCCTTCTCCTCCCTCCGGCACGTGGGTGCTGGGAGCTGGGGCTGGGAGCTGGGGCTGGGAACTGGGGCTGGGAACTGGGAACTGGGAGCTGGGGCTGGGAACTGGGGCTGGGCACCTGCCAGACCCTGCCAGTCCCACCAGGGAAAACAGGGAGAGGAGGTGAAGCCTCCCAGCAACCCAAGCAAAGAGAAAAGGAGATTGTTGTGCATGACAACCAGATGAATAATCATCCCAAATTCCCTGCCTCGCCCTAATCCCCTGCTGAGTCACTGGGTCCCTGTTGATACCCCGGACTGGGTGACTCCTCTCTCAGAGGCTGCCAGGGAATTTTGCCATATGGCAACAAGGAGATTTGATTAGTTGACTGTTTCCTATTTATTTTAATTAGTAGTTTATTAGCCATATGTTAAATTGCACATTTCAACCACTCAGCAGTGCTATTGGAAGTCAGAAAGTATCCGGACAGGATTTGTTGTCTCCTGAGCCACGTGGGGATTTGTTTTGGGTGTAAAGTGCCCTGGTGGGAGGGCAGGACTCTCTCCCTTGTCTCATCCTACCTCATGTCATCTTATTTCATCTCTCCTCGTGGTGTTTAATCTCAGCTGCCACCTCTGCCAGCAGCAGGCCCGGAGCAGGTCAGAGCTCTGGCTGCCTCCCAGAGCCACTTGTCACATCGGTGATGCCGGTGGCATTCCCAGGCTCTGGAAGTGCTGCTGGCAGAAAAACCGGGACCTCCAGGGAGAACCTCCCTCCCAGATGAGTGGTTTGGTGCTGCTCTCTCTGAGTGGCAGATTAACAGGAGCTTGAAGCCTCTGTGCTAATCACACTGCGGTGTTTGCACCTCTTTGTTCCTGCATTCCCATCAATCAGTCCTATAAAATTTAATGGGAAATAGATAAAGAAGGTCATAAACAGCAACAGCAGAGATTCATTTTAAACCTCACTACAATATCCACAAGGACCTGAGAGCAATTTCCCCCAGCACAGGTTTTATTGCAGACTCTGGCACCCAGGGCTGCTGCTGCCGTGTGCCAGCACGTGGCTCTTTCTAGGAACAGCTGACCAGCCCTCAAACAGCCCCAAACCCCACCCCACCTCTTGATGGGAAGCCACTGGAAAAGTACAGGCAGCGGGTGACTAAAAACACCATCAGAAAGTACTGGGCAACTGCGGGCCAGGCTGGGGCAGGACAGGAGCCCCACGCTCTGATGGCTGCGGTGCCTCTGCCACCCTGGACAGCACAGCACACCCCTGGACATTGAATTTCTCAACAGTTAGGGAAGCAGGCGTCCCCAAACCCCACCGTGCTGATGGTCTGTCCCCACAAAATGAATCCCACCCGTCCCACTCATCTGCTCTGCAGTGCAGAGGACTCAGGACTCTCTCCTGCAGCTCAGGTCGCTCAGTTGTGTGCAGAGGCAGAGAGAGAAAACCCCCTCCAAGAAAGGCTGAGGAGCTTCATGTTTACTCAGCCTGGTGTATGAGAGATGATAATGTCACTGGTCGTTAGTAAACACTGACAAATGTGACAAAACGAGGACTTAATCCTTGGAGCCTGCTGAAACCAAATATTCTGTCTGATCTGGTAACAAGTACGGAGAGGAAGAGGCTCCCTGGCCTCCGTGTAGTCATATTAAATATTTAAAGTTACTTACTGAATACACACAGGGTCTGAGCTTCCAGCTGATCGTTGGAACAGGCGGGTTCTGGGGAAGAATATGGAAAGGCAGCCATGCCAGCAGCTCCAACAGGGTGTGAGCGACTGGAAGGGCCCTTCAGCTGGGAAGTGAGACAAATGAGACTGCATTAAAGCATCAGATAAGAAAAGATGTTTCCTTTATTAAAAAATAGCAGTACATTCTTTACATTTAGCATAAAATCTGCTGTAATTACCTAGCAGTTGGAAAGCAATTTGCAACAGGCTTTATTGTTCAGCATCTGTACCAAATTCTCAGGGAAACATCCACCAGGGAATAAAGGAAAATGAGATGTGCCACAGTAACTACAACATTCAAATGCTTGCACAATGGAAATTTCAGGGAGGCTGAAACGAGCTCCAGTGCAATTCTAACTCCGTGTTTCTGTTTTTGTTTTGTTACTTAAAGAGCTCTGGGTTTGACTCCAGGTTTTTTCTGCCCTGTGTACACACACCCACCAGGAATGCTGTAATCCATACAAAACCAGTGGGGTTGTAGTACAAAAGAAATATAATTTTCAAAAGAAAAACTGAGTCTATTGAAGCCACAGAACAAGAAACATTCTGGCAGGTGCCACCACCAGGACTTCACTATTTATCAAGCTTGTACCTCTTTGGATTAAATCTCTACAATAAAGGGAAAAGGTGATGATTAATGGCTTGCAAATTCACCACAGCATCCCAGAGTAACTGTTCATCCAGGGGAGAAAACGAGCTCACACAAGGTTTTGTGGGTGAAGGAAAGCACTTTTTACTCCTGCTTAGCCTGGAATAAATCTGGCCTCACGTCCCCTGAGTGAGACAGTCAGCAGAGCTGTGATGAAATAAATCACCTCAAGTTTGTACCAGTTTAAAGAAAAAGAGACAAAAAGAGTTCAGTTCTGCATCTCCCCGAGGCAGGAGCACACATGGAGCCATCCTGGAATTCTGTCTCAGGTGCCCAAGCCTGTGCCACGCAGGAAGGGAACACGAGCCTGATGCTCTCCAAGCAACTTCCCAGGGGACCTCCCAGGTCACACAGTGAGAACCAGGAATTTATCAGATGCCTGTTTATTCCTTCTTTCTCTCTTTTCTCCCTGATTAAATAACAATCCTCCGGATTTAACTTTAGACCATCAAATAGCATAGGGATGTGTCTTTGCAAGGAAATGTATATTCTGTTCTGTTCCAGCCCAAAGCTCAGCAGCACAAACAAATCCATCCCTTCTGGTTATGAGGAGCAACCAAGAGTGCTTGGAATTAAGGAATATTAACAAATTCCTTATGTTTTTCTCCCACCCAGAGTTTCAGAACTCTGCCTGGTTTGCTCCCCTGTGCCTCCCTGCCCGCTGAGGCCGTGAGCCCTTGAGCCTCCAGGCAGGTTATTACTCCAACAAAAACCCAGGATTAGACGTGGATGTCTTTAAGCTCCAGAGGCTGAATTTTGCTCAGCAGGATTGTGTGGATCCAAACGAGAGCAGAGCTGATTCGGGGTGTTTACAGGACCATGCAATTTGCTTTAACACACTGGTGTCTGACGGGAGGCCAGTTCCACGCCGAGGAAGTCAATGGCTGTGTCCTGTCTCAGATCAGAGCTAAGCACACTCCAGTGGGGGAATCAAAGCTGTATTATGAGGCAAAATAATTCCCTCGTTCAAGGGGAAAAAAGGAAAAATTCAACTGATGTTCAAAGCAGTGGAATGATCTGTGAGTGAAAGGAGGCAATGTGGATGTGATGACAAGAGGGGTGAGAGACTGAGCTCCATGGGTTGGTAGGAAAGGAAGGAATAATAAAGAGCAAGGAGAATCAGACAGACATTTACAAGAATCCTAGACTTTATTCAATGAATTATTTAAAATCTATTTCTGATCTGGCACAGGAGGTCACTCGATCTCCAGAAGGAGCAATGGGAGCCCCATCACTGCTGCCAGTCAAAACTCCAGTGAGCAAAGTGATGGGAAACACAGGGCACAGAACCCTCATCCCGGGGAAAGCAATGCTTGGCCTCAGCAGACTTCTCCTCTTTCCACTACCATCGAACCATGGAATCACGGAATGGTTGGGGTTGAAAGGGACCTTAAAGCTCATCCAGTCCCACCCCCTGCCATGGGCAGGGACACCTCCCACTATCCCAGGTTGCTCCAAGCCCCGTCCAACCTGGATGCTGTCCAAAACCTCAGGAGTTTACCCCGGAGTAGGGACCTGCAGCAAACAAACACTGGGACAGACAAGCTTTGTCTTTATTACAGCCTTGTCAAAGAGTTGGAAAAAAGGATGGCAATATGAGCTGAAAGTGATGAACGAAATCACACAAAAGTTAATATGACTTTAATGACTGAGCCACGGTCTCACACAGAATTCTGCAGCAGTAATTTGGGAACGCTGGTGTCCCAGCCCAGTTCTGCAGCCCTAGGATCATCCTTGCTGCTTTGCTTCAGCGAGCACAGGCAGGTCCATGGCAGACACATCTCCCCACGTGCCCTGAGAGCTCTGCAGACCCGACAGCTCCAGCAAGGGCCCTTTCCCCAGGATCTGAGGGGGTGCAGTGCATTTGTAGAAAATGGAAGGGGTATTTTAGGACAAGGTTAACACCAATAGCCCAGCTGTCCAGCTCTCTGGCTGAGAGGAGAGGTTGAAGCCACTCCTCATGCCTCGAACTGTCCTCCTGTCCCCACCTTTCTTGAAGTCATGGAGGTGTTTATCCACTCTCTGTCCAGCCTCTCTTTGCTTCCCTGTCCTACAAACATCCCTGACCACGGAGCTTGTTGTTGGCAGAGAGGCATCCAAAAACCCACCCTTGGATTACCTTGTTCAGCACATTCCCAGCGTCTGGGCTTGGCCATAAATAACCAGAGTGCCAAAGGGGAACACGGACCAAGGGAGCCATGGACACACAGAAGGGGCTGGGCAGAGCTCAGCTTCCCCACCCTCACTCAGTCGCAGCAATTTCACGTCTCTGGGAAGAAGGGAAAAAGCTTCAAGCATGAGATTATTACATTTTGTACATTACACCCTGATAGAAGCTAAAAATAGACTCTGACGGTTGCTAAGTGCATTTCAAATGGCTCTCCTTAGAGGTAAAAATGGGATTTTATTTGAAAAAGCAGAAGGTGGGATTTATAACATCTTGGGAAAGAGCTGAACAGAAAATCTCCAGTTGTCAGAATGGAAGGAGCAGGAGTGTGCAATTCCTTTTCTCCTTGGGAGAGAAAGAGGGGTTGACTGTAGGACTGGTGAGGGCTCCAGAGCACTGTGTGGAGAACACACACGGAAACTCCTGGCACTTCTCATCCCCTTCCTTTACACAACACCACAGGGGCCCTCCAGGTCCTACCACACCAGGGACAAGGTGAAAATACCCGTACTTGCTCCAGGAGCTTCACTTAGGAGAGGGAAAGGGAAGCACAGAGCCCCACATGAGCCAGTTCCTCTTTTCTACCCCTGGCTGGAGGGACTGGGGCTCTGGGACAGGAACACTTTCAGCTTCAGCCCCATAACGGGGGCAGAGCTCAGGTGAGGCTGAACCCAGTGTTCCACTGCCATCCTCAACACACTGAGGATGGGAACAGCTCTCAAGCTTCCACACAAACTCCGTGGTTCCTCTCTCTTTATCCCCCTGGCATTGCAGGTTTCGTGTGGAAGGGCACAGGTGAAGCAAAGCCAGGCAGGTCCCGGCAGCTGGGACAGCCTGGCCGGGGTGAAGCCTCCTTGGCTCTCTTCAGGGCCCTGAAATGCTGAGCTATTTCAGAATACTGCCATTCTCATTAAGAGCAGTGTGGTTATCATTTCCTAATTAAGAAAATGAACTGTTATTATAAAGATTAAGAGTTGTAATTGAAAGACATCTGATGTCAGAACAATTTTTGAGACACACTCCAGGTATTAAGAGAGCCATTTCCTGCAGCAGGACTGAGCACTTGTTAACAAACCTACTTGGAGGAAAATAGCCTGGAGATAATTAGAATTACAGCCATGCAAATAGCATGGACACACCATTCCAAGGTTTGGCTGCTGTTAAAACTTGTGCAGAAAGTCACAGGCAGACAGGGAGAGATGAGGTGGGGAAGGGGTAACCAGCAGCTCGAGCATCCCAGGCACACTTTGGAGCACCAGGTTTCCCTGAGACCTCTCCTGAAATGAGAAGTACTATCCAAGGGGGATTTAAATGAGGAGGAAAGTGAAATAATGGTTCAAAGAAAACAGGTGTTAAATTAATAGTTACTTAGGCGTTGATGTGGGAGCACGTACAATGAAGGAAAAGGAAAAGATTAGGAACCTCATTTATTTTCCCAAATAACTTTTTCATTACAAACTCACTGTGTTCTTATCAAGATAATTTAAAAAAAAAAAGGTGCATTATGGTGGCTGAGAAAGAAAGGTTATTTTTAATCAAGTCTCTCAAGGGAGATAAACCAAGATTCATTTTTTGTATGGTCAGGCCACAGCTGTGGGTGCACGCTCATGTGGGCAGTGCTTGTCTCAGGATGGGTCAGTCCCAGAGGGACTCTGGACACTTTGGAGGTTTCTCTGTTCCACCTTTCAGTGTCAGTGTCCATATTCAGAGGGGCACCTGTGGCTAATGGGAGAATATTTCACATTTTATAGGAATTGTATAGGATCCAGTGTTCATGTGAAAGGACAGCATGAAATCTGGGGAGGCAGCTGGGTACACAAACAGTACCTCGTGAGTTAATTCAGCAATCAGAGATGGACTTGGAGAGTGCAGGGGGGCTGACAGGGCTTTTTCTGCTCAGGAACTTGCCCTGTGCCAAAATCAGAGTAGAACATTCCCTTTTCAGTTCCCTACACACTCACTGTGACTTCAGTTCAATCCCCCTCCCGTTGGATCTGTAATCCAGTGGGGAAAGATAGAGAAAAATCTATTGCAACAAAATGAATTTGCCTCTAAATCTGCCATTATCAGATCAGATTTATAAAAGAAAAGCAGGCAATTAAACCCAACTGAATGTTTCACAAACAAAATCAGCCAGGTTCAGAATCTGCATTAAAATGACAAAACCCAGGAAATTACAAACTTCTGAGTGACAATTTATGCCAACCTCCTCTGCACAAAGGCCTCGGAGCGTTATTAATGACCCACTTTGTCAGCAACTTCCTTAACTTTAACACACTTCTCCTCTTTTGCCGTAGAATTTGGGACATTTTTTATCAAGCACCAGATAAATCTTAATCACGATGAAGGTTAGAACATTTAGAGGGGAAGTAGAGACAGGTCCTTCTCCACTGGGCTCCAAAGACTCCAGGAAAACCTCATTTCAGCAAAGCCCAGGTAGACTGAGAAATGCCTACAGTATATTTTTTAAAATTATTTAAAATGAAAAGCGCTGTTACTTTTCATTCCTGACAGAACTCTCCATTTCCTGTGCAAGTCATCTTATGATAAAATAGCAGAATATTCACCAGTGTCAAACAGAGGATTTCAGCAATAAGCTTCGGTGCAATGTGAAATATTGTAACAATTATTCCTTCTGATCAGGATGTTAATCTTCCTTTTTCAAATCAAATCCAAGGTTATCAGTATGATCTCGCTAGATCTTCTCAAAAATTTCCTCTTTTGTGAGTGCCTGGGTTCACTGTGATCAAAAATCAGTGACATCATTTAGCTCAGAGCCTCCCATTTCCACTCTGTGCAGATTTTTGACTGAACAAAATCTAAACTTGTGGGTGTCTAAAGATGCCTAAGTAATATACATAGACGTATATATGTGTTTGTGTCTATATGCATATACACAGGCTTCCATCTAGAATCATACAATGGTTTGGGTTGGAAGAGACCTTAAATCTCATCTCATTCCACCCCCTGCCACAGCAGAGACACCTCCCAAATAGACAATTTATCCAAACTTCATTTTAAAATGCCATGGAAAACGTCCCCACCTCTGGTTACTTGTACTGCAGATACATGGGAGACAGTGGAAAGTCACCTGAGTATGCCCAAAGCAGTGAGAAAATAAAAATGTTTAAAACATGTCCTGAAATAAATACAGATGAAGACTATTTTTACTGATAGCACCTTATGTATCTGGATTTAAGAGTCTGGATAATGTGATGAATTATTAACATGCTAATGTAAATGTAATCAGACCTCCTGACTGGAGTGCGCAGAGATCACCACAGGGAAATAAAGAATGAAAGGTTGAATCTGCGCTGCTCTCAAGCACCTGCTCTGCTGAGGGTGCTGAGGGTCAGGGCATGGAGCGGGGCCGGGTTCTGGGAGGGCTCAAGGTGGGATGTGCACAAACAAAGAGAAACCAACGTGCCCAGCCTTGGTTTCCCATACTGCGAGCATCTCACAGTCCCACAGGGAGCACGGAATGTGGCCGTGCTGTCAGCAGGCCCTGGAGCCACCGTCTCATCGCAGCCCCTGCACCCCACGACAAACGATTCGTGTGTCCCCGTCTGCACCTGACCCCGCCCGCACCCACTCCAGGTCCCTCACTCCTTTCAACTGCTACAAAACCCTGCAAATATTTGGTGTCTGGAGACTTTTATGACCCATTTCACTCCACTTCAAATGTTTTGGCCCAGAAATAGCATTAAAGAGCTCCACAGAACTTGTTACTCAATAACGTCCCTTTAATCTCATCAGCAGCGTGGAGCAGATCCCGATCTCAGCAGGGCCAGGACAGGAATGTTCCCAGCTGGCAGGGGAAGGATGCTGGGCCAGCAGCTCCGTGTGGCGCAGCGAACGTCCCAGGGTGGCTTGGCCCCACAGGAGCAGCTGTCAGGGCGTGCTGTGCATACTGGGAGCTTCAGTCGCAGAAACACTGCTCCGTGCAGGACAGGCGAGGAAATCTGTATTTACGGCAGAACTGTGGAGATGTTTCTCCCTGAACTTTGAGCACTGCCAGACTCTGGTGGCTGTCACTGCAGAGACAATGAATTGAGGAAGGAGGGAGTTGGAGAGAACCCAAAAGATTCCACATCTCTCAGTAAATCCCCGCATGAAGTGGCACCATCCTTTCTCTGTCCTGTCAGCCCTTTGAGGTGCTTGCCAGGCACGGGAGGGATGCGCTGGAAGCTGCTGAGCTTTCGCCAGCCCCCCCAGCCCCAGAATTAGAGGGGAGCACCATTCCTGGCCACGGGATGCAGCAGGCAAGGAGCGGGAAGCAGAGACCCCATCCCCAGCCCTTGCCCAGGGCCCGGGTGTGATTTCCTGCACCCCCCTCCAGGCAGGAGCTTTCTCAGCCACCTGATGCTGACAAGAGGCAGCATTTTCTCACCTCAGACAGGGACTCAGAGCTAATGTGACTAATGTCTGAAAAGAGCTTTGAGGCAGCTGGATGGGAGCGCTGGCATTATGATTAATTCCACAGACTCCTGTGGATTATAATAAGCATGAACCCAAACCACAGCACAGAGGACATACGATATTATACTGCAGTTATCTTTGTGGGGTGGGAGCCTGCCAGCAGCAGCTCCTGGCCAGCGAGGGAGGGCTGCACTTCCCTTGGCTGGGGCACCAGACAGCTCCTCATGGCTCCCACGGGAAGGGCACGGAGTGGGAGCTAAGGAACAGCATCAAGAACACAGGGAAGTCTCTTCTGCTCTGTTCTTTGGCAGAGGGAGGATGTGGATTTGCCCAAGGTCACACGAGAACTTATGAGAGCATCGAATAAAATGCAGGAAACACAGGAACCAACCTCACTTCCCATCCCCTCCAGGGCTGACCCTCACAAGCAGCACTCGAGGGCATCAAAGCAGTGTTGCAACACTCAGAGTGTCTCAGTGAAGGGAGTCTGGCAAAATGACATCAGAATGGGCTGTTTCAGGCACAGAGGGATCTCCAGTCCTTGGAAAACTCTTCCTTGAAAACAATATTTTACACTAAGCCGTCAGCTTTCCTCTGACATTGAGCAAAATGCGTTTCTTGTGCTGACATTTAACACTCTTCAGGAGAGAATGCAATAAATGCAGACTTTGACTTGCAAGTCTGGGTATGGGGTTTGTTTGGTTAATTAAAATAAAAATGTTCAAAGCCAGGTTGAAGGAGGCCCTGAGCAACCTGCTCCAGTGAGTGGCATCCCTGCCCAGGCAGGGGATTGGAACTGAATGAGCTTTGGGGTCCCTTCCAACACAAACCATTCCGTGATTCTGGGCTGTGTGAGATTAATTTTATGCAATCCTCCTCTCTGGCTGAGAAACAGCTTTTCTACAACCACCCCTGTGGTCACAGGTACTGCTGCCTCCGTGTGTGCCCTTCACAGCAAAATCAAATTGCAGCGATGGTAAAGATTAGAAGATTATGCAAACACACACACAGACAAAAATACAGTGTTTTCAACATCCACAAGTAATCCCACACTCCTGCCTGGCTGCAGACTCAGTGAAACGTAGCCAGAACACACATTCTCATCAGCACTGCTTCCCTCTCAGAAGGACAGAGATTTGGTACACCTCGCAAGGGAGGTGCAACAGAGCTTTAAATAACCACTTACAAACTTTCCTCCCAAAGAAAATTACAAGTCAGTTAATGCCAAGAAATCCCAGGCTAAGATTGATAAAATAGGACTGCCTTCTGCATTTGTGTGAAAGGAATTAAGAACTCGTGTGAAAGTTTTTGGCACAGCAGCCAGGAGGAGAGGGATTTCTCACTTGTGTTTTTACTGAAATTGTTTCCAAAGCAAGAGCTGTGGTTGGCTCCTAGGACAAGAAATGCACAATTTGCTTAGGGTCAGAGGAGTGGCGTCCATGTGCAACAGGAAGAATTCAGCACAGGAAGTTTGGAGCCAAAGGCTTCACCTGAAGTCCTGTGGGAAGGGAGTTTTCCTGCTGGGTTACACAAGGCTGGAGGCAGCAGGACGTCAGGGTTCAAACCAGGTACCCACAGGCTGGTAACACATTTCACCTCTCTTTGGCCAGTTAATTTAAAACAGGATTAATAATTCCAGCATGATTAGAATTTTATGAAGCTTAATTAATTAAAGGTCATAAAGCACAATGAGACCCGCGTGTGACAGAGACCAGACAAATTCAGACTCTGGGTGTGGGAGTGCTGCTGTGTTTGAGATGGAGAAGCAGCTCTGCAGGGATGCCGTGGGCTGTGGGCTCAACCAGGAGCTGAGAACCCCCAAAATCATCCCGAGGGGGGAAGAGGAATCCCACAAAAGCAAAGTGTGGATTCCCACTGGGAATGAGCACAAAACAGGGACCAGTCTGAATCCTGAGGAATCCTCCAGCACCACGTGTGGATGTGGCACCTGGGGACAGGGTTTAGTGGTGAACGTGGCAGTGCTGGTTAATGGTTGGATTTCATGATTTTAGAGGGCTTTTCCAATCTTGTTGGCTCCATGGTTCTGTGAGTGTTTGGGCACCAAGAGCCGTGCACACCCAGCCTGAATGTGCACACACACCGCTCCCTGCAAAGGAACTCACTGTTCTCCGGGACCTTTAATTACTAAAAAATGCTGCAAATCCCCTTAAAATATGCCAAATTGGGGTGGGCAGAAGGGGCTGTTCAGGATTGAAGTAGGATAAAGAGAATAAAATGCAAATCTCCCTGCAGTTGATACTTATGACTAATACCTATCACAACAGATTCATTTGGGAGCGCGCCTGTGACGTGAAACTTGTCAATCCTCCCCACTCTCAAAGCCTCTGCTCGGGGCCCTGCCTGTGCAGCTTCTCCAGGTCTGCCCAGCAGTGGCTCAGGAGATGCTGCCTCTCTCCAGCTTTGGATCCTGCTGTTGGCAGTCACAGAGCCACGGAATCGTTCAGGTGGGAAAGGACCTTTCAGGTCACCAAGTCCAACCATCAGCCCAGCGCCACCACCACGTTCACCACTACCCCGTGTCCCCAAGGGCCACATCCACACGGTTTTTAAACTCTTCCAGGGATGTGACTTGGGCAGACTGTTCCAGTGCTTTACAACCCCTTCTGTGAGGAAATATTCCTTAATATCCAATCTAAATATCCCCTGGTGCAACTTGAGGCACGAGGTCCTGCTCTGCTCCGACTCTGGCTCAGCCCATATCCTATTTAAAGAAGCTGGTTGGTTGGGAAAGGCTCCAAACCTCTTAACAGACCACTTCTGTCTCAGGGAAATTACCAGGAAGGATAAGAGTGCAATTTATAACTATAAAAACAACCCTGGCCTGCGTTTGAATGAAGCCAAGCCAAATCCATGGATGTCTGGATGCCCTTCCCAAGGCCAGGTAGCAGTGGTCATTTGGGCCTCCTGCTTCAGTGACAACCCCCTAAACCAGCCTCAGTCCTGTGAATCTCTGTAAGTCCATTAGGCAGAGAATGAAAACCGCATTGGGATTAGATTTCCATCTCTCGACATCTACGCACACGACAGCTGGGATTAGTAAATGAACAGACCACTGAAGGAGGGAGGGAGGATTAACAATGGGAAATAAAAAAGGTCTATAATCAGTGGCAGCTCTTTGGGAAAGAGACTTAGGGCAAATGGCACAGGCGGCTTCAATTTATTTACTTGAGAGATGCAGAATATGAAAATGAAAGAACAATCTTCCCTTAATCTGCGGGGGCAGCGGGGCCGGGGGCCGGGGCAGGACATCATCACACTAACGAGGAGAGGGCTCTGGGAGCAGCCTCTGACAGCTCCAATCATCCCTGGCCCCGCAAGCTCAGAATCCAATTTCAGCTCCAGCTATCACTGCACCAGTTTTAATCTCCATTCTTATGCAAACAATTTGAGGGAATGATGGATAGATAAATAAACGAACAAATGAATAAAAGTCAGGCTGACGCAAAGGAACAATTTCTCATTGAGATGAGCATCACATGCCTGTGTGAGCCCGTGAATGGCAGTCGTGGGGAGAGGAGCATGACAGAGGTTACCCTCCTGCTCTCACTGCCTTTACATCAACTCCTGGTTTTATATTCCAGACACGGCAACACAGAGGCAGTGACTGCTGGAACAGGGAGCACAGATGCAAAAAAAAAAAACCAAAAAAGCTGTTCTTCATTTATGTCCAGACAAAGAAGATCTGACCCATGAAGTCACAATTTATGAGTGAGACAAATGCGCTGGCTGGTTTGACCAGACCCAGGCAAAGTCACACAGAAACACTCACTGCACAGAATCCCAGGAAACTGGGTTGGAACAGCCCATGGAAGGTGCTGCCAGGCTGTCAGACTGGTACCTTTACTTGTATTAAATCATTTCCCTACACCAAAAGGAAATTAAAAATTATTTTATGCTATTAGCTGTTAGTCCATTTACAACTTTCTGCATTAATATTAAGATATACAATCTCATTTTTGTTCGGGCTGTAAAAACTACATGAATACAAGATATCTGAAAATTATCTCAGAGTTGTGCCCTCTGAACAGCTCCCTTGGAAGGTGAACTATGAGGTCTTGGCCTCCCATTTGGAGCCCACTCTAAAACACATTTTCTGCTTGTTAGCAGATTAACAGATGAGACAGAAGGGAGTTAAACATAGCCAAGGTGTGAAAACTAATTATAGGCTGCTGCATCAGGCTGGGAATAAGAAAAGCCAGTGTTAAGTGGCTGCCCTAAGAGGTGATATCTATCTTTCCTGGAGGAAAAACAAGGCAGAGCTCAACCTGTTTGTTTCTTAAGCGCTTGATCTGGGTCTCGGTCTGTATCTGCAGGTGAGCAGTGTTCACACTGACTGCACTTAGAGAAACTTTACTGTCCTCAAAGTCTCCCTCTTTGGAGTCAAAATCCACAGCTGGCTCCAGCAAGAGGTGCTGCTGGAAATACAAGCTAATATAATAAATAACAAAACCCCACCAATTTACAAGCAAGAGTGAAGTTCTCCCACTCTATGAAGCGAAAAATTACATTAATTGGAAGATTGAAAACTTTTGAACAGTTATGAGCAAGAGGAGGGAGCACAGCCCATGGCTGCTGCACGCTCAGGAACAAGCTGGCAGGATTTCCTCGGGAATCATGGAAAAAACATTTGTGGGAAACAGGTTCCAGCTGTCCCAGAGTTGTCCCTTGCTTCCCACATTGCATCTCCTGTTGTATTTTGCTTGTGCTGTGGTTGAGGCAGCGCTTGGAGCTCAGTCTGAGGGAAACCCGGGTGTCACCAAAGTCGGGGGAGATTTGTCACAGCGGCAGAGGCAGCTTTTCATCCCCGGTGATTGTGCTCGTCCCGGTCCCCCGGATCCCTGGGCGCCCAGCACGGCCCTTGCACAAACAGCAGGCAGTGGTGGAGCACTGCGGGCCCCAGCACCGTCATTTTCTACCTTATTTACTGATTGGGTCGAAATGTGGTTGTTGTGAACCTTATGCGTCGTGGTGCAAATTCACACCCAGAGTGGGAGTGAGGCTCTAAAGTAATATTTTACACCCATTTTTCATCTATTTTAAACCTGTATAAATAACTGCACAAACTGCAGGGTAATGGAATATCGTTCCCTCTGGGGTTGCATTTCTTTCTCTGAGCCACTCCTCTGGTTCCTCAGAGGCAAAGCTCTAATGTAGGAACTGTACAGCAAAGAAGATCAGAAATAGAAGGAAATAGGGTGGGTTTTTTCTTTTTGACACCCAAAACTCTCCAGCATTTCAAGGAGTAGATAACCACTTCTGCCATGGAAGTGGAGTAGTTTAGCACCACTAATTCCATCATCAGAGGTTATGACTTCTGCATTTTTGGAGTTCATGGCTGATGCTTTATGCATGCACAAGAGCTAATTGCATCCAAGAGAGCTCTGTGCCTGTTGGTCTGGAGGTGTATTGCCATATGTTTGGTGTATACTTAATTAACACAGTGCAGCTGCACTGCTTTCCATCTGTATTATAGATTCGATTTCTATTACATATCTAGGCAGGAGTCCCACAATTCATATTTATTAAAATAATTACCCCAAGATTTAGGTGCTTGGAAATACTCAGTCAAGCAGCCCAGCATTGCTTTGCAGAAGGAATTTTATCCAGCCAGGAAGCAAAAGTGGGAGCAGGGGGACTCCAGGGGCTGCCACGTGCAGGCAGAACTGAGCCTTGCAGACAGAGGTTAACACAGAACCTGCTGAGCATTTCTTCCAGGGACTGCTTCTTAAGCTCTGAAGCTCACTGGAGTGTGACTTGCCCGTATATCCATATTCACCATCAGATTCAGATAGGTTTTTAGCCTCCTGCAATCTCTTTCTCCAGGCATCGGAGATTTAACTTTAAAGTTTGATTGGTGTAAAGCGCCCGTTGGTCTGGGGTATCTGTGTCCAGAATTGCTGTGCCTGTGGAAATCATTGCAGGTGTAGGAGCTGAGCAAAGGTGCAAACTGCACACATGGATTCCAGTCAAGTTTCACTGCCAGGATCTTTTTCCTGCTGCACGAAACCAACTTACACAAAAATCTACCGAGGCACGAGAGCAGAGCGAATGCAGAACACAAACACACAAATTAAGTGAGACCTATGGCAATGTTTAGGTCCAGGACCTTATTACAACCTTTCAGGAGACAAATAACAAGGACCCAGAGGTGTGGTTTGGGTTTGATAAGAAGAGGACATTTAGATTTTGATGTGGATGTTTTTGTCTTGCCCAGCTCTGCGACGAGGAAGCAATCTGACTAATTAAAGTCCAAATCTCTGCAATCGTAGACAGCAACGCATGGCTGAGAAATAATCAAATTTACTTTTCTTACCCATTCATAAAGTCATCAAATTAATTGTGTAGAGCTGCTTAGGACCTGCACGTGGGAAAGGGAAGATTTCCACTTGCCTGGAGAGCACAGAGGGCGCGGCCCAGCAGCCGGAGCTGCGCAGAGGCCACACGTCCCTGACGTGTCCCCAGGCAGGGCCCAAGCCCAGGGCTGTGCTCTGCTGGCAGCACAGCTGAGGCTCACAGCCACTGCAGCCAGGCTGACGAGCAGGTATCAGCTGGCCCCTGGCTCCTGACGTTCTGGCCACAGGCACTGATGTGGGAGACCGCAGGAGCTCAGTTGCCCAGTGAAGGGATCAGTGCGGATTTACGAACCCAAACCACCCCAGGATTCTCTGACACCAGGCACTCTAATGGTGTGATTTGTGGTGAATGCAGGGTTTCTGCTCCTTGTCAGGGTTTTGATCCCCCAAGAAGAGGCAGCAGCAAATGGCCGTGTCCAGTTGTCCCATGCACCATGCCAGATGCACTGCACCGATAAAAACACTCCAAGATGTTGAGGTCTCCAAAAATTACAGCCAAGGGGAAGCTGTTGACGTGTCTAGACCATGTTCAAACCAGATCAATAAGATCCAGGTGTTCCAGTGCCATTCCTGTGCTCAGAACAGGTAAATGTCCTGCCTGGCTTGGCTGTGCCTGCCTGGGAGGAGGGATGGAGAAAGCCCAGGTGTGAGGGAATTCCTCTGGGCTTCGTCTAACCCAGGAGCAGCAGTTGGAGGGGAAGCAAACCCATGCAGAACCTGAGCACCAGATCTGTAGGACCAAACGCTACCAGAGCTGTAAATCTGGGGAAACTGGTGGGGAACTGGTGGGGAACTGGTGGGGAATTGGTGGGTCACTTTGAACCAGCTACTGCCACAGCCCTTCTGTGCTTATTAGCATAGAAATTTCTAACTTTCCAGCTGAAGAATTCTGGCTGTTTTATTTCTAGATTTGAATTATAATAGACTTGCTCTAACTGGAGGGCAGAGATAGGGAGAGGTCTAGGAAATGTGCTTAAAGAGCTCGTTCCTTTTTCGTCTTAGGGATTTTTTCCGGCTTTAAGGGGGCTGTTGTTTGAAAACAACAGTGAGCACAGCACCAGTATTATTAGATATTAAATGGAAATTCCAGGAGAGGATACAAGAGAAGGAACATGGGAGATTTGGCTTGAGAAGTTCAATGCAGTTCCATTGATCCATCCAGCAGCCACAGCTCAGAGGCTGCTTTGTGCATTTGAGCTTTACAAAAATCTCCAAATCCTCAGGAGCAGGCTTAAGGGACTTGATCCATGTGTCAAATCCCCAAACTGAAGCAACATCCTGATAGGCCTCAGTTATCCTAAACAGCACAGAAGGTTGTTACTGTCACCCCAGAGGGCAAAAGCAGATTTTGAAGGAATAACTTTAAAGTTTTGCTCTTGTTTTGCATGCCCTCCTCTGCTCTGTGTAATGACAGAGCAGCCAGAGCAGCATCAGAAGCATCAAAATTTGTGGGTACAGGAGTGATTGCAGCTCTCTGGAGCAGGGATATGGCACAGGATCTGCTGGGAGCATCCAAACCAGCACAATCCTCAGTCCTGGGCAGAGGCACTGCAATCCAAACCAAGCTCTGAAAACAAGAACCCTCTCCTTGAGACCATCTCACACATTCCAGCAGCCAGAGAGTTTCTGGGCTCCTGTCCCTAAATCTCTTGGTCTTTTGAAGTACCTGTTTGGGGTTTTGGGGTGAAACTCTTGGGTTTATCTTTGTTTTCACCAAAGGCCACAAAATCCAATGAACAGCAGCAGCAGAGCAGTAAAAACCACGAGCCTGATGTGCCAAAGCAACTCAAGTAATTTAAAGTGCAAACTAAACCCTCCCTCTTGGAGCCGTCTCTGCTCTCAGGTGTCCCACAGACAAGCAATAGAGCAGACTGGTTTACACTTGTCTTTCCCCTCCTTAACTTTCCATTTTAATTAATTTTTCAGTCTGTAACCATAGTAGAGCTTGTGACTCCTGCATTAACAGGAGAAGAATCACATCTCATAGCAGCAAACAGTGCTTTGCAAATGAACCTCCGCCTTTCAGGGCTTTCAGCACATGAACACACATTTTCTTCTGGCCAGTGATTCATTTCTATACCTGAATTCTCAGGCAACTCAGAATCATGGTAGAAAATTTCACGCTGCACAAAGCTGCTTATCAGCATCAAAAGAAATGAATAAGATGGTTGGGAGAGGAAAAAAAAGAGATTTTTTGAGTAGTGCTTGTGTTCCACTAAAGGAGCATAGAACGTGGGTTTGCTTTTCAGCTCCAGGAGAAACTGTTCCCCCTTTTTGTGTCCCTTTGAAGGGCACCCGACTCTCAAAAGCTGTGCAGGAATAACTTGGCTGTTTGTACATAAAGAACTGCCAGGGAAACTTTATAGCAGCAATCACCAGCTCCCATCCTGCAGTACCCTCAGCAGAGGAGCATTAATAAACATGAAAGAGGAGTGTAAGCTCGGCATCTTTCTAATTAAGAGTGGGACAGCCTGGCAGATGAGGTCAGTCCCCAGATGGGGTTGAAGGGCAGTGTAAGCACGAGAGAATAAATTCAACGTAAAGGTCATCTATATGGATTAAATGATCTGAACAGTCAATTCCAGAGTCATCTTCTGCAATTAATATTTAATTAAAAATAGAAACACTATAAAGTTTAGCTTTTGACCAGCAAAATTATTTCATGTCCCATAAAACCTTTAAATACAAACCATACACCCTTTCTCTCTCCCTATACAAAATAGGTTTCTGTGGCCGTGAGTCACCCAGGAAAGGGCATTCAAGGGCAGACAGCCTTTGCACCTTTAAAACCACTTGAAATCTGTTTCTAGTGACCAGAGACAGCATTTACCAGCTGAACGGGGTTTTTTTCTTTTCATTCAATTGAGAATTAAATGCAATTTCTAATCAAATACCCCTCCAAATACATAATGAATTTAAAGGGCTGGATTAACCCGTGGTCAGCAGCAATTCCATGTTTCAGAGGAGCAGGGGGTGGAGAAGAGGCTCTTGAGGAGGGCTCAGGTGCAATCTGCTGCACTCCAGACCCAGAATGATCCGAGCCTGGCACATCCCGACCCCGCTGCCCTCGGCTCCTCTGCTCCAGGGCCCTGGAACAGCCCAGAGCCAGCAGCTCCTAAAGAACCAGTGGTATCTTTTCACTTTGCTGTGTGTCCCTCCCTGGGCCTCTCGAAAAGTGCCTCCAGCATTTGTTTGGTGTGGTTTGAAATGTTCTGTCTCCTCTGACTTTGCTGCCCAGGAACTGGGCCACTACACAAGGCACCAGAGGAATATTTGTTCTTCAGCACTCGAGTCCTTTGTAACCTACTTCCAAGTGTTTAACCTACACCACCACAAAGGAGCTGCAAAAGGAGGTTCAGACTCATCATGTGAATTCTCACGTTTGAAAAACGCAAGAAAAGATCTCTTGGTTTCTACAAAGTCCCTTCACTGGGAGGAAGTCGGAGAAATTTAGGTCTGGTTCCCAGCTCTGTCACCCATTTCCTGCTTGGGTTTCCAAAGGCTCACACACTCCAAGCTTCAGTGCCCTGGGAGTGGAGATAATACTGGCTTGTTTTCATATGAGCTGGAGATATTTTCCAGAGTTCTATGAAAATAAGAAATAATCTGGTTCAAAGACTTGTTTTTGCTCCCCTGAAAGTCAACCGGAAAATTCCCTTCATTTCAGTAGTGCAGGATCAATGGTTTTTCCTTTAAATGCTTGAGAGAGCTTCCTCACTTGATGCTTGGAATTGGGCTCTTCCTGTCTGTTTTCACTTATTACAGGCGATTTGTCGTTGTTTCCAAGGGAGCCAGAGGTGCAAGTGAAAAGCTCCACGGATCTGACTTCCTGGAGCTCCCTGCCTCCCTTGGTTTTAAACAACATCCCTGGGAACACCTTCCCCACTCCGCGTTTCTGGTTCACCCCAGCTTTGCTCAGGGACATTTCTCTGGGGAGCCTTTGCCACTCCACCGGTTATCCCCTGGCTTTGGAAAGCTCCTGTAAAACCTCTCTGAACCTGCACCAGGGCTTGCAGGAGCAGCCTGGGTAATCCCCCGTGGAAGGAGGCAGAATCCTCAGCATTCACGGGAGCATCCATCCATCAGGAAGTGAGAGCAGGCAGGGAAAGGCAATCAGCTTTGCCGAGACTCTAATGAGGCAGCACAATTAATCTCTTCACTTCTCACCCAGCTCCTGCTGCACATATAAAGTAAATTAGCAGCCATGTATCTATAGGTACGCACACGTATATGAAACACCCTCTGCCTCCAATGACTCTTCCAGCTTGGAAAGAGCAGGCAAGAGCTAAAATTGGTGAAGATATCCAAGACAACACATTCTCCATCGTTCCTCCCATAACCCAGGGATGATTCCCATGCAATTACATACACTTTAAAAAAGCCCCTTTTGAAGTATTTTTGTTACTAATTCTGGTCTGCAAACAACTGCCTGGTGTTACTGTTGAAATCTGTCAGAGATGTTAAATGCTTGTATAAATAATAAATGGGAGGGCATGTACTAAGACTAAGGTCTCTCTGCATCAAAACATAGCCAGTGTTATGTTTTAGTAACAACAATTGGAAAACCACAATGAAGTAGGAAAATGGCTCCTGTGCCAGGGTTTTCAATCCCCGGTTCTCAACCAAGCCCAGCCCAGAGGGTCGCGGCCCTCAGCCTGTCACACTGACTGTAACAGAGCATCTGGGCCGCTACACGTGGATTTAAGGGCTGTCGTATCCTTGGGAGTGCTTGTTGTTCCTCAGTCCAGTGTGTGTAACCGTGAGCAGGACTGGTGGAGGATCCAAGGCTGCTGAGCGTCCTGCCTGTAATCCCTGTCTGGAGCACCCAGAACACCTTCCAGTGCTGTGCTCTTCCAGACACGGAAAACGTTTTGTGAATCACAGGATCGCTGAAGTTGGAAATGACCTCCAAGAGCAAACTGTGACCAAACATCAGCTTGTCACCAGCCCAGAGCTGCGAGTGCCACGTCCAGACATTCCTCTCGTCCTGTCCCTTGTTCCCTGGGAGCAGAGCCTGGTCCCCCCTCCTGTCAGGGAGTTGTGGAGCGCCAGAAGGTCCCCCCTGAGCCTCTGTTACAACTTACTGACCCCTCGAAAACAGGAAAAGGGAAAAATGCTATTTTTAAAAAGCTTTTCCACGTCTGGCTTTGCTCCTTCACACGGTTTGTTCTCTGCATGATCTTTACACCCTGACACCACTTCCCGGAGGTCCTGTCCTTCAGGAAATGGCGCAGTCTCCCCCGGGGAAGCAGCACCACGGCGATGCCACGGCGCTTTGCTGGGGTTGTGCCACCTTCGCCAGGTCGCTGGCCTGAGCTGACAGCCTGTCCCGAGATAATGCTCTAATTCTGCAGAGCTGAACGAGGCTTCTGCGTCTAAAATATAAACTTTTCCACGGCATCTTTAGGACAGCTGCAAGAATCATCCTTTGATTTCTATCCACGGGTAATTGTGCTACAATTACAGGAAAAAAAATGAAGTCATGGATGTGCGTACAGTGGTTATTTCAGCAGAAATAGCCTGGTGCATTCCTAAAAAAACATTTTCCAAAGCCTTTACGTACAATAGGCAGTGACAGACGGAGTCTGATTTACATAAAATGACACAAGCATCAAGTTCTTTTCAAGTCAGTCAAAGATTCCAAAATAGCATTATGGAGAGCTCTCAGCCCTGGGATGTGTGTGTGCCTCCGTCTGAAATCCCTGGCCATGGTTAGGATTCCTTCTACTTCTGCACTTCAAAAATTACACACACAGCCCTTCACAGGTGGTTCTGAAGAACAACCAAGTTCTTCAAAACCAGAACGAGAGTGGAGTCAGTTAAAACACCAGGACTTAGGTACAATTTTTAAAAAATTTTTTTGCAACTGCAGAACTCAAAGACCTCCCCCCATAGAAGAGATCTGCAGCAGAGCAGCTGAAAGAATAGATTTTACAGCTCAGGAAGGTTCTGAGCACTGCCCTGCCCTCCTGCCCTGCACACCCTGCCCGGAAGGGCATCTTTTCTTTCCATGGCCAAAGCGCTGGAAAGCCACAAGCAGAAAACTGCAGCAGAGTGAGCACCAGAGTGTTCACAGCCCGGCAGAACCACCCAACAAACAACAAAACCTCCGCGGGTTTTTGCACAGAAATATGACTTGCAGCAACACCAAGGCCAAAAAGTTGAGCGCTGCTCCAGATATGTCCCCTCTTTTTGTAAATCCAAGCACCCTCCTATGGCTGTGAAATAGTGACTGCCAGATAACTCATGAATATAAATGCACTTTTAAAATTACCCAGCTGAAGGCCAGCCCTTACTTATCTACAGAGTTTGTTATGTGTGAAAAATCACTGAAAGTCAAACTCGTCCATTTACTTGCCCAGAGGACCTTATAGGAATCTACGTCTGAAACAGCAGTGAACTAATACCTTATGAATATTAAAGAACCCCCCAAACAACTTCTTCTGCCCCTGGTGTAAATTGGAGAAGTGAAACATCAAAGCAGCCTCCAAGGAATGAATTTTGTTGACATTTTACTTGGATAAAAAACTGATCTTTGTTGAGCCACACCTAATGTTGAAATACCAGCAAGTCCAAAGGCAGAGAATGTTACACTGGCATGCAAAAAAAAAAAAAAAGAAAAAGAAAAAACCGGTATCACCGAGATCTGAGCTTGATCTGCCACCCCAGCAGCCCCGCCCTCCGGTGCAGCTCAGCCAGGTAACTCCTGCAAGCCAGGGTGCAGAGGCTGAGCTCCACTGCAGCACAGCACACCCACAGCTGGCGGTGCAGAGGGAAGCTCCAGGGGGCTGTGGGACTCTGCAGTCACTGGACAACACCCTAAGCTGCCCCGTGCCTCCCCAAGCACAAAGACAGGGGAAGAGGCAGCAGCAGCCCGAGCCCACCCGTGAGCAAACCCCACCCGTGAGCAAACCCCACTTCTGGGGTGCCCGAAAGCACCAGGAATGGCCAGCACCGGCCAGGGCAGGGTCCCAGCCTTCCACACGGCTGGCAGAGCCCTTGCCAAGCTCCTGCTTTAACCCTGGCTGTACCTGCCCGGCTGGGGTGTCCCAGGCTGGGGTGTCCCAGGCTTTGTCCCAGGCTTTGTCCCAGGCTTTGTCCCAGGCTTTGTCCCAGGCTGGGGTGTCCCAGGCTTTGTCCCAGGGCCGCAGCAGCTCCGTGCGGGGTGCTGAAGCCCTTCTGCAGAGCAGCTGCCCCCAGGTCACTGGGCAGAGCTGTGTGCTCCGAGCTGCTGCCACGCCAGGCTGGGTGATAAATCCGCCCTGCACACACATTTGTTTTACATCTCAGCCGAACAGGTGCCTCGGGAGGGCTGAGGGGATGTTAAATTCAGCTAAGGTGAGCCTTCTGGGGAAATTCAGGGGAACTTCATTGGAGAGTATTAGCTTTTACCTATTTCTCCCTTTTTATTTGGTGAATACTTATGAGCAAACTCTGTGTTTAATGAGGAAGAAAGCACTGATGAAAAGATACATATTTTTTTTAACATCTTTAATCTGAATTCCTGCTGGTGCTGCATATTTTCCCACTAGAATGCTTACAGGTGATGAGGTTACCCTGCAATTTTTTACTGATTACACCCCAGACTAAATTAGGTACAGTAGATATATGGATATGTACATATGTATGTATAAAAACTCCAAGATAAACACCAAATGTTAAGCTCAGCAAACAGAGCCCTAATCCCTCTGCAATTGGAGAGTGCAAATGTTGTGTTTCACATGCCATGCACACAGATTTATGGCAGAACAGAGAGAAGGGCCTTGTTTTCCGTGGCATTGATCACTTGACATCCTCTCCCCGACTCTAAATTTGTCCAGGGTACACTGAGGTGTCATTTCCAGCAGGACTGGGAATAGAATCGAGGCTCTCTCCCTGACCCAGCTCTGATAACAGAGAAAGTTATGTTCTGAACAGGGAATTGCTCAGTCACCTTGAGCCGTGTGGGACTGGGGAGGAGCAGCCCCTTCTGGTGAGCAAAACGTCCTGGGCAGGGGCTGACAAAGGGATTCTGTCGTGGGGAGATGGAGCCTTTCATCTCCAGCCTCCTGCTTTAAATCTAAACAGGAACTCATTTAAATCTTGGTGCAGACTGAACGTCCCCCACTCCTGACAGGGAACTGCTTGTGTGAGAAACACATCTCAGGATTCTGTCTAAGCCATGAACAGCCAGGTAGCCACAGCAGCTTGTGTCAGCACTGATAAATATAGACACTTCTTATATAAGAGGGGACATTCAGGTCACTGATTTTTTAGGAAGATGTTCTCATTGATTTCCAATAGGAAATTCTGATCTTAAATACTGTATAAAATGGCATTTTGATATTATTAATGCCGCGTACTGAGTAATATGAATGCTTAATCTAAGTGTAAATAATGATTCTGAAAACACCTTCTGGACTCTGTCAGTGCAAAGAGCAAAGTCCCTTCTATAAAGAGCAAGGGAAAACTCTGGGGATTAGAGGGAAGGGAATGATGGCTCCTCACTGTCAGGCATGGGAGAGGAGGGGATAAGAGCTGCTTGGGCTGCCCAAGGTCACAAAAGAGCCAAAAGTCACATCCCTTAGAGCCTCTTGCTCCTGTACCCATAAATCTCCAGGGGAAAGGGAACCTGCCCTGGAGTGCTGGAAGGAATGGGAAGCTGGCTTGGGCTAAATCCCTGCTAGAAATGACAAATGAAGGACAAACATGTAAAGTTTATCAACTAAATAGATCTTAAAATAAAAGGATTTGGGAGCCCTGTCATGATCTCTGTGCTTACACCAAGCACAAGCTGTGCATATCTTCATATTGCAGTTACTGGTAGGAAAACACAAACTGGATTAGCAGGGCTTAGTGCCTGAGCAGTCTGTTCCACCAGCGAGGCAAGGAACTTTGGCTGTTCTGATATTACAGATGAGATTTACACAGGACAGAGAAAAGACAAGGATCAGACTGTTTTCCTGTTCAAAGCACAACGATTATACTAAATAAATGCAATTAAAATCACAAAACCTTACCAGCTCATACTCATAAATCCAAGCAAGGCTGGAGGTTCTGAATTAAACAGTTCTCATCTCCAGCAGGATGTGCGTGAGCTCTGGGAAGTCACCCAGAGTTTTACCCTCATTCTCCTGGCACAGTACAAAACCTGCCACACTCTCATTGATGGGCAGGGAAGTTGTCAGAGTTACCCTGTGAGGCAGAAATATTGAGCACTATGATGGGAATAAGGCTCATTTTACCAGGACAGCTCTGGTTCCATTAAAACCTAAACCCATCCATTCATTTTAACAGTGAAATTATTTATTTTAAAGACAAAAACAGCAAGAAAAAAATTCACCCCCACCACAGCAGCAGTGGCAGTCGAGATGCAGCAGCCAGAACCAGGCACAGAGAATCCAAAAGGTTGGAAAAGACCTCCAGGATCATCAAGTCCAACATTTTAGGACCAGACAGCCATAGCTGCCCAAATGTTTGGTCCAGGCCCCCTGCAGAACTCAGCTGACACCAAAAGAGTCTGACAGGGGCAGGATAAATCCCAGTGCCCCTCTCACAGGACACAGGGGCTGCACCAGGGACCAAACCTGGCAGCTGGGGCCAGCAGAGCTCTCTCCAGGCAGAGCTGCACCCTTGAATTCCCTCGAGGATGAAACCAAAAGTGCTGGGGATTCAAGGAACCACAGGTAATTTTGGCTGGGGTTCAGCAGTGCACAGCGAACAAATGTGAAACTTAAACAGGGCTCGGTTCAGATTTAGACCCAGATTTGCCACTTCTTGGGCTTATCTCACCCCCATCTGCACCCAGCCTCCCTGCACAGCCCGGCTTTAACTGCGGCTCTATCCGTGTTGCTCTCCAGTTTGATTCCTAGGATTTAAATACTAAAAACTACATTCCCTGTGCTACTGCAGTGGCTTCCAGGCTGGATGGGGCTTGGAGCAGCCTGGGATAGTGGAAGGTGGCCCTGCCCATGGCAGGGAGTGGAATTAGATGAATTTTAAGGCCCCTTCCAGCCCCAAATATTCTGGGATTCTCTCCTGAACTTCAGCAGCTCTGCAGTCCAGGGAAGGATGTCTTCTGTTCCTCTTGCCTGTCTTCCTCAACATGAAGGAAAGGTGATTCCCCCAAGAACTGTTCAAATGTGAGATATTTTTAGAGGGCATTTTTGATCTAGCACTGGATAAAAGAGGGTTTAGACTTGCAGGGGCTTAACTGCCCCAGGAATACAACAGGCACAAAATGTGCAGAAGTCAGAGGAAATCCGTGCCGAACCCAGCAGCTTAAAGGTCAGCCACTGATTTTCCTAAATCAGGAGGAATGAGAAATCTGGTTTGTTTCCCATCTATTCCCATTAGTCTGCTCTCCCAGGTTAGAAGCCACAGGACGGGCGAGAACAGCCTCAGGTTGTGCTGGGGAGGGGCAGGTTGGATGTGAGGGAAGCTCCTGCACGGGAAGGGTTGCCAAGCCCGGCACCGCTGCCCAGCGCCGTGGCGGGGCCACCATCCCCGCGGGTGTTTGTAAATTCTGTGGGAGGGTGCTGAACACCCAGGTGCTGCTGGGCTGGCAGCTGGGCTTGCTGACCTTGAAGGTCTTTTCCAACCTCAGCAATGCCATGGTTCTGTTCCAGACCTGTAATAAAAGCCCCAACAACCAAAGCGACGACCCTGTGGCACCCAGCCCTCCCCAGCCGGCTCCCTGGCCAGCCTGGGAAGGACACTCAGTGACCTGTGCCACTCTGCAGGGTCTCAGAGCTGTCACAAACCCGCAGGGAGCAGGGACAGGAGCCTGAGCCCGTCACAGGAGAAATCCCTGACAGATCCAGGTGGGGAAGCTGCACAGCCCGCGCAGAACTCTCTGCTAAGCATCTGAATCCTCACATCCCTCCTTTCTCCACGGGAAAGGCAGGAATAAAAATGCCTGCTGCAGACCTGGGGTCCTGGCTGTTTGTTTTAGGGGTTTTACGTTTTGCTTTGGCTTGTGTTTTGTTGGCTTGTTTATTCCAAATCCACCCTGGGAAATGAGGCTGCTGAGCATCACTCCCATAGATAAATCCCACTAAAGGTGTCCGTGGTGCTCTGCACCTGGAGGAAGGACGGGGAATCAGCAATTGCAAGAGAATGAATTCACAGTCAAGTGTTTTATGAAGGCATCAAGTCGGGATCAGCATTCCAGGTGTTGCATCTACAGGGAAAAGCTCAGCTTCTCAAGGTGCATAAATAGCAACAGGAAGGAAAAGATTTCACAGGAATGCTCACCTTTCTCCTGGGAGATCTGAGAGAAAATAAAGGCTGAGGGGGGAAAGGGGAAATTCTTCACAGCAGACATGGGAATGAAGTAACAGATGATGGTTTAAATCTCAGATTGTGCAAGTAATGATGAAAAATCTTCTAAGGCAGGAAGGGAATTAGGAAATAAAACCTGCTGACGGAGAAGCTGTGAATTTCCCAACTGTACAAGCCGTGATGGGAAGGGCTAGACAGAGGATTTAGGACTAGACAAAAGATTTACTGGTGGAAGCTGCAAAATGGTAATTTCACCGTGTAGTGGTGTTAGAAAATGAACCAGACAAGTGAGTGATTTGTTTTTCATGAAATACTTATGAATGTGCATAAAAATCTGGCTGCTCAAATGCAAAAACGTAAGGAAAAGGACCTGAGGTATCTAGAGAGACAAGAAGCATCATTCAGCTTGGTCCCAAGAGGCAGATCACAAGTGATTTATGCTTATAATCTGCTCCTATTCATGCAATACTTAAACACACTTAGAGAAACAAAGCAGGGTTTGATTTTGGTGATTGTCCCTTCGCGTGCTAATTATTTTTATTAGCAAGTTAATTTTCAGCACAAGCTGTCTGCTTTCTCATCGGGGAGAAACACATCGGTAAAGCCAGAAGTTCAACATCAACTTTCGGGGCGCCACCCGAGAGAAGGCGCGCGGCGCACACTGGCCAGGCCTGCAGGGAGAACCCCCGGGCAGCTCCTGGAGCTCAGGGAAGCCGGGCCAGGGGCACCGAAATCCCCCACCGGAGCACACGAGGGGCACCGGCAGGAGGGGGCTCTGTGCCGAGGGGCGGACCAGCAGAGGGACGCTCCTGGACGCTCTGCCCGTCCCAGCTGGGTGGGAAGCGCGGATTCCCAGACCCGCAGCCCCAGCCTGGGGGTTTCTCTCAGGGTCTCTCACCCCAGATCTGGGGTGGTCCCCGCTCCCTGAGCCCCCCCTGCAGCGCTGCCCCAGCCCCGGCCCCACACAGGGACTGGGGCTGTCCGAGCCCCCGTCCCCAGCCCCGTCCTGCTGACTGCTCCAACTGCACAAAGGGAATTTTACACTCTGGCAAACTGCCTACCCGGATTCTGGAGTGAGCAAGGAGAAAACAAGTTTTGACTGGTAACATTTAAGGTGACACTATCAATCACCAGCAAACTTCGACAACTCCAGTTAATTTTTGCTGAGAATGATAAAGCACTCCAACGAAGAAGAAAATAACAGGGACTTTCATGCAGGGCTATTTTTCTTCTTGATTTTCTTTCTATTTGAAAGAAAAATCCTGTTAAATGTGCAGTGGTTTTAATCAAATACAGACAAAGGAAATTGCACTATTCACAAACCAGCCTCTATTTTCAATTGGCTTTTGTTACTTTCACTTTAAAAGTTTGTGGTTTGGATTATTTTATTCCCTAACAAAAATCCAAAACATTTCAAGAGAAACTGATATTTGTGAGCTTGGTCTTTTAGTCCATCTTTGCAGAAAGAGAAGTCAGAAATAGAATAAAATATTCAACCAGCTCTAGACTCAGAACCCTTCCCTGGAGGCGTCGATCTGGCAGCATGTAGGTGAATTTTATTTCTTACTCAGAAAAATTATCTGTGTGTTATTAACACATGCTTAGAAGAACAAATGGAAAAGATGTTCTAAAAGACAGAGAAAGGTGGATCCTGGAGCCTGAACTCCTGGCACTCCAAGGGATGGGAGCCAACCATGGAGGGGCAGAGAAGGACAAAGGTGTCAGAGAGTTTGTGACTTCCAGGTGGTCACTTTGAAGCTCATGGGCACTGCCATGGGAAGGGATGGATCCTGCCTTTCTTCACATCCCACTTGTGCACTGGAAAGCAGCTGGTGGGTACCTGAGTCTGCTCCACCCTGTAATCACACAGAAAATCCCACAATGGGTTGGGCCAGGAGGGGCCCTGAAGCTCATCCAGGCCCCAGCCAGCCTGGCCTGGGACACTTCCAGGGATCCAGGGGCAGCCACAGCTGCTCTGGGCACCCTGTGCCAGGGCCTCCCCACCTCACAGGGAAGGATTGCTCCCCAGTATCCCACCTATCCCTGCCCTCTGGCAGTGGGAAGCCATTCCCCTTGTCCTGGCACTGTACACCCAAGCAAGCAAAGCCTGTGCCAGTATTCCCAGCAGGATCATTCCCACCAGAGTCCTGCCAGACCCGCTTTTTGCTCAAACGGTGACAAAAGATCCAGACTGGTTCCTGCCACGACTCCAGCCTGCTCCTTAAGCTGCTTTGGGACTTGCAGCAGCCACATGCACACGTGTGGCACAGCCCTGGGAGATCCCACACGTGGGGTCCATGGGACAATCCCTGTCCACGAGAGCGGCAGCTCACCCAGATTAAATCCTCCCAGCCAGTCTGAGAGACGCTGCCGTGCCTGCGTGGTGGCTGCTCGCAGAGGGAGCGGGATAAGACCAAGGGATCGTTCAGAGCAGGTTCGGAGCATTTGGTTTCCACTTGAGAAAACAGGGATAAAGACTCTCTGATTTGGCTGCCATGCACTTGTTAGAATAAACTTCGTGTGACAGGTGGTGTTTAGAGCTCACCTTCTTGTAACAAAGAAGATAAAAGAGATAAAAGATGAAAGAGTGGACAGCATAAGAAAAAGCTCTTTGTTTTCACTGTCTTCTCTGACAGCCTTTGCTGCCCTGCACTAAGTAGGTTCGCAGAGGGGCACCTGGATTTCTCAGGGGTTTATTCTTTATTTTTTGCTATACATTAAATAAGGGGGAAAGAACTGATTTCAAGGCTTCCAAAAATTCAAATTTTATTCATAGAAAAGAAAGCAGAAGCAGCACAGCTATGAGGAAGGAATGCTGAAGTCACCTAGGTTTTAATGAAGTCTGTAGCTGACTATCCACACGTGCTCCTTACATCCCAGGAGCAGAGGAGAATGGGATTGGGAGGGACAGGATAATGGTTCTGCAACCATAACACAGCCTTTGTGGAGCACAGGTTTGCACCTGCTCCGGGATGAGGCATTAATATTTATTTAAATAAGGCCATTAAGAAGGAGGGAGAAGGAACCATTAATTGTCTCACCCGAGGTAGAACAAAGCCTGCCCACGCCAGCAGAGGCTCCTGCATTGCAGAGGGAACACCCCGGGGGATTGAGCAGAGTTTAACACGTTCTGGGGGCCACCTCCCAAATTTTCCTGGGGTCTCATGTCCAGTCCATGTCTCTGCTGCAGCCCCTGGCTGGCTTGGCTGACCTGAGCCAAAACCAGGGCGGATTCTGGAATCCATGGAGGGTCTGTGGCCAGATTGGCAAAATTATTGCAGTGTGAAAAGATGCAAAGAGCATTAGTCCTGCACCAGTGCTTCAGTGATCCCTCTTAGGAGCTCAGTTAACTCAGGAGCCCGACCCAGCTGCGGTCCTGCCCACACGCCAGGGCAGCTGGGGAGGGGAGCACCAGGAGCAGGGAAGGACGGAAGGACGGAATCCAGCAGGATGTTCCTGCAGGGAGCCCACAGGGAACATGGACAGGGACTTTTCACAAGAGCATGGAGCGGCAGGACAAGGGGAATGGCTTCCCACTGCCAGAGGCAGGGTTAGGTGGGATGTTGGGAAGGAATCCTTCCCGGGGAGGGTGGTGGGACCCTGGCACAGGGTTCCCAGAGCAGCTGTGGCTGTCCCTGCATCCCTGGAAGTGTCCAAGGCCAGGCTGGACGGGGCTTGGAGCACCCTGGGACAGTGGGAGGTGTCCCTGCCCATGGCAGGGTGGCACTGAATGAGCTTTAAAGCCCTTCCAACCCAACCCATTCTGGGATTCCATGAAATCATGGAAACACAACAAGAGCAACCTTCAACTCCCCCTGGTCCTGCTGTGCTTGGAGCAAAGGCCGCCGCGGTGTGCACACAGACAGCCCCTGCCAGCTCCTCCCTGCAGCTCAGGAGCCCTAAAAGAGAGATCCAGGATCCCGAGCGGCTCCCCAGCCCCAGCGCGCTTTCACAGCATTTGCAATATTATTTGTGATTTTACTGAAGGGCAACGAAGCAAACTCCTTCCAAATCTTCCTGATCTCAGTAATATCCTGGACACACAGAGTCATCCCACTAGGACCAGCTCCATGTTTGGATTTCTGGATTGACATTTGGCCCATTATTAATGGGATTTATCCCTTACATTTCCAGGACTTGAACAGCCTGCACTCAAAGAGTTTCTGCAGAGTTTATGTATAAATACTCTCTGCAACACAAGCAATTCCTCCTATCACTGGAATATGGCTTTTATTTACAGTGCAGGCCTGGCCTAAGTAAATTCTCAGTTCCTTCCATCCGTCACGATCTGGTGACAAATGTCACATCATTAGATCACTTTCCCTTGGAAGGGACAGAAGTAAATATTCAGGGAATATCACGACCTTGGGTTGCTTTTCATCTGCAGGAAAGGGAAGCTTTAATCAGCTCTGTCCCAAACTAACTGGAATTTGCCCATTGCCCTGAATGAAGTGAGTTTCCAATACCACTTCCAAGAGAAATTTTGGTGGAGGGAAGTGGCCTGGAACAGAGGGACAATGATCTTGTCCCTCTCTGATCAGCCCCTCAGGAAGGCTACAGAAACCTGGCACAAGATGCAGCCAGTACAGGGCATTTCTCTGCACAATAATTGCATTTATTGTCTCTGTATATTATATATTCAGCTTCCAGTTCATGTTCTGAGCAGTGCAGAGAAGCCTGGGATGTGGAACACTATCACAAATACTCCAGTACTACTCACTCCCTTTTCTTCCAGTCACTTCTTCAACTTCTTTGAAACTGCTTCCAAGTTCAACTTTTCCGGAGTCTGAGGCTTTCAAAAAGCCAATTCTTAAAAAGCTAATTAGTCCCCCATAGGCTTTTTTTTTTTTTTTTTGACTCAGTAAATATTTCTGAGATTGCTTTTTGTATAATCAGTGTTAGCAGCTCATTAAAATGCACAGTATGTGGATCATTTGGAATGTGACATGGCTCAGCATGGACACTCAAGCTGCTTAAAAAGACAGAAAAGAAAAAGATGAGGATGAAATGAAAGCGAAAACCCAGCATTTCCTTTAAGCTGACACCACAGTTAAGGATTTAAGACAGGGCAGGGAGCCTTCAACCCTGCTATTAGGTGAAAAGTCTAATTGCTCAGTGCACTGCCTGCCCTCTCCAGCCCGTATGTTTTCCAAAAAGATCCCTTTTACAGAGAGTTAAGATGGTAAAAAATGGATTCTGTGAGCAGGTAATTGTGAAAGGTTTTCACTCTGAGTAATGTGAGGAGTCTTCTTGAATTAATAATGAATGAAGTCATTTAAAAGGCCTTTAGTGTGTGCAGCCAGAAATAAATAATGCCTTAATCTGGGACATTTTATTTTCCATTAAAACAAACACTTTTTAAAAGTGGGCATTACTGAGAAGCACTCAGTTGCTCCCATGCCAGATGCCTGTATCAAAGGGACAATAATACCCAGGATTTTTCCTGATATTCCCTGGGTATTCTTGGTGCTTGATGGCTGTGGAAATCACGAGGGGTAGAAATATTACTTTGGCTCACAAGGAGAAATTCAGGCTGCACAGCTGCAGCTCCATGGAGGCCCGGGATGGTCTGGGTGGGAAGGGACCTTCCCGTGCTTGTATCCCAGGCTGTGAGACCCCTGTGAGGCCAGAGCTGGCCCCCCCTGGACTGGAGTAAAACAGATGAAGGCACCCAAAGATGAGCCCACGGCGCCTCGCCACAAGCCCTGCCACAGCTCCGGTTCAGGGGCCGAGGACAAGCCCCGGGTGGTGACTGCCCTGTCCCACTCCAAGGGCTCGTTCCTACAAATGCCTGGGAGCCTTAGTGCCCACGTCAGAACTGAAATTAAAGTCAATATTGACCGAAAAGAACTTGCTCTCAGCTTCAGGGTGAAAAGCTTCAATTACCACGACAACAGGAGTTCTTGAAAATAATATCATATTTTCACCCTTACTGGGGAAAAAAACCCCATGGTGTGGAGGGGCACAGCCAGGGTGGGCTTTGGTCAGCAAAGAAAGAAATAAAGAGTCAAAGAGGTTTTTTTGCTCACGTATGGCAATAAATCCCCGCTGTCGTGATCAACTAGAGAGCCTTTTCTCCAGGGATAATGATGAGTTGAGGGGCTAAACAGTCCCTCGTTGTGAATTTATGCATTTTTCCATTCTCTGACAATTGATTCCCTTTGAGCAAGGGGCTGCACAGAGACCCCCCAGGTCCCCACGCTGCCCTGAGCAGAAGTCAAGGAATGAACAGCTTAGAATAGGAAAAACAAAACCTTTCCTGGTTCAGGGAACCAAGAACCTTTGCCAGCTGCCAAAAGCAGGTGCCTGGAGGTGCTCAGGGCCAGGTTGGACGGGGCTTGGAGCAACCTGGGACAGTGGAAGGGGTCCCTGTCCCTGGCAGGGGGTGGCACTGCCTGGTGTTTAAGGCCCCTTCCGACCCCAAGCACCCCGGAATTCTCAGTGCAGGAAATGGATTTTACTCTTTTCTTGGTGGATGTTCCCTTGCTCTGCAGCTCCCACAGACTGCCAGCAAGTGGCCAGAGTTGCTGGAGGGTTTGAGGTGCCCCAACACGGAGCCGCTGCTCTTCCCTTGTAATTCCTGTCGTTCTCCAGGGCAGAGAATTTCACAGTGGCAGGAAATGACCACCCGCAGCGGCCCAGGAGCCCACTGAGAGGTTTTCTGTTCACAGGCATCTCCTGCTCAGAGAAACCTCAGAGAGCAGCAAACACCAAGGGTGTTAAGTCTTCTCAGTAAATTTCAAATCACAAGTGACTCTGTCAGCTGGAGAAAGACCTGCCTAACCAAAAATGCTGTCAGGTTCAGCAGGCTAACGAGAAAAACAGAAAATCTTAGAAAGCTTTTTCTGGTACATCTATCACTGCTGAAACTGAGATCTGAGGATCAAAATCTTAGATGACATGAAGCAAAAAGTCCTGAGATTACTTTTTGCTAAATATATCAGCTTTGCAAGAACTAAAGGGAATTGAGCTTTCCCTGAAAAGCTGAATTTATAAACATCAGGAATAACCTCCACACCTAACTGCCTTTTAAGACTGGAGGTATTTTCTCCAAAGTGAAATTTAGCTTTTCTTATATTGATTCTACATTGAAGTAAGTTCCACTTTTTCTCTGAATAACTGTTGAATCAACAGTTTAAAATTTCCCCCTTTTTTTTTTTCTGTCAGAAAAAAAGCCAATGCTTTGATAAGTCTCATGGAAAAGCCTGAGCTCTCATAAAAAAAGACAACATCTATTTTCCCTCGGTGAGATGTGTATGAGCCAGCAAACTGCTCTTTCTCTATAACAGCAAATTTCCCTGCACAACATTCCCGAGTTAGACAGGGCTGGGGTACTCCAGGTCTCGGTGCCCACGTTTGTTGCCTGCCCCGGGGACAGCGGTGGCCGAGGACCGAGGGCCAAGGTCCCCCATGAAGGGAGAGCAAGCAGGACACCTCTGACGTGAGCTCTGGAAATGCGTCTGCCGGCAGGGCTGGAGTGCAGCAACTCCCGGTTCAGGGGACGGGGGCTTCCAGCAGTGCTCTGAGGGGAAGGGCAGGGGGTGGCGAGAGGGCAGCAGCTGGGTTTGCCAATGCCCGGAGTAAGCCAGCTCCTGGGCACCGTGCAGAACCATCTCGGAGCAGGCTCGCTGCCATCCTTGCAGTGAGCAGGAATCAGGGACGTGCTGGCAATCCAGAGCTGGGGCAGGGGGCTGGGCCGGGACCACGGGCTGAGCCGGGACCACGGGCTGAGCTGGGACCACGGGCTGGGCCGGGACCACGGGCTGGGCTGGGACCGCGGGCTGAGCTGGGACCACGGGCTGAGACCACGGGCNGGACCACGGGCTGGGCTGGGACCACGGGGTGAGCCGGGACCACGGGCTGGGCTGGGACCACGGGATGAGCTGGGGCAGGGGGCTGGGCTGGGACCACGGGCTGGGCCGGGACCACGGGCTGAGCCGGGACCGCGGGCTGAGCCGGGACCACGGGCTGGGCTGGGACCACGGGGGGAGCTGGGACCACGGGGTGAGCCGGGACAGGCTCCCCTTTTGCTTTGAGTAATTCCTGCCAGCTACAAAGGAGGACTTCGGCAGCCGGCACCGTTTGAAAAGGAGGGAGAGCAGAGGAAGCAGTGACTGAAAGCCTCAGCTTTGGTGAAAGTCACAGTTTGCAGAGGCGACGAAATGACAGAACCTGAGTCAGGGATGGCAGAGGCAGCGTGCAGAGGGTGATTAGTGGGAGAGGTATTAATAGAGAATATGCAAAGAGGCTCCTCTCAGCACTCCTGTGACTGAAGCACAAGATAAAGTTGTTATGTCCCCATGAAGAAAACCATTCCCATCCTGCTGTGGCTCCAGTCCAGCCTGCAGGACTTGGGGAATCCACATCCATTGCCATCCCCTCTCCCACCAAAACAGGTCTGCAAGGGCACAGGTCCCCCTGCAGGAAGGAGGATTCTCACTCTCCCATTGTAATCCCTTTTTCAAAGGTCTCTAATAATATTTCTTCCCCTGCTCCGTTTAATGAATGGTAATAGGGAACACTTGATTAGAAGCCTTTCATCATTTTAGGACTAGGGGCTTTAGCTTTCTGACCTACTTTCCTTGCCAATGAAATTCCATTTTTAGCTTCAACTCAAGGTCTGAATGTTACCCAAATTCAGACCATCTGTTTTAACCGCCTGCAGGCTGAGAAGTTGATCCAAGCCAGGAGGGATAAATGGAACCAGTGTGTTCATATATTAAGTATTCTCCACTCTTCGTGCATTAAATAACCTACTTAACTTATTCCCGCGTCTCCGTGAACATTCCTGTTTCTCTGGGCAGTACCTGCTGTTGTAAGGAATATTTCTGCCACCAGTTGCTCTCAGTTAGGTCACCTTTCCTGTACAACCAGAGGAAGGGACAACCTCCAACTGACTCCAAGTTCACCTTATCCCTTCATTTGACTTTGGTGAGGGTTGGTACAGGCTACCCTGGGAAATCCACCAGGAATAACCTGCTCCTCTTCCTAATTCTCACAGTTAGAGAAGCAACAGAGCATCTCCTCAAAGGAGGACAATTTTACATACATCTCAGCCCTTTTATTACACAAAACTCAGCAAGAAATAAGAATTTATAAACCAGAACCATATCAAAAAGGCAACTTCACCTGGAAAATCCCTACTAAGCAACTTCTGACCACATCTTTACAAAAAATCAAAGTGAATCCGAGTGCTGAAGATAAGCTGCTGCTGCTGCTGGAGCTGATGTGCATCTCCAGCCCTCACCCTTCACTGAGGATGGATGGAATTGCAGCAGAATATCTGGAGCATCCATGAAAACATTACCAAATGAATTATGCCAGGGAAAAAGAAAACAGTAGTGTGAAACCATGCCAGATCTCACAGTTGAATACCCAGCTGGGAGCTGCCCAGCTCCAAACAAGGCAGAAAATAAGGATATTTAATGTAAAAGAATCCTAGCATGAAATAGGCTCTGTACTTCCCCGGACACGGCTGATTTGCTGTTCAAGGCTGTCATTTGACAGCCTGCTCGCAGCTTCTCCTGCTCCAAAGCCACCGTGCCTCTGTTTACAGCTCAGTCTTGCAGGAGGCACCAGGAGCCTCCAAGGTCCTAACCCAAACCAGGCTGAGATTCCATGACTCTATAAAACCCAACTGGACATCCCTGGAAACATTCAAGGTCGAGCTGGAAGGGGCTCTGAGCACCTGATCCAGCTGAAAATGTCCCCTGTCATGGCAGGGGGTTGGATAAATGACCTTTTAAAGATCCCTTCCAGCCCAGACCGTTCCATGACTCCTTGCAGAGCAGCAGCTCACTGCGGGCTTTAGGGCTAATTCCAGCAAGGTGGAGGAAATAGGCAAAGGAATGATGGATTAAACCCTAAACAAAAGATCCAAGTACCCCAGACCCTTTACAATGGCTGTTAATTCCCTGCTCATTCATCACCTGCAGAAGCCAGAGAGGAATGAGTAATATCTGCTTTTGTTTCCCTTGGATCATTGGAAGTGACAGGATCATTACTTCACTGGGTTCAAGGCAGCATTAGCAAGATTGCGTTGGACTTGCACCTATGAAATGGAGGGACAGGGGCTCCTCTGGGCTGTCACATGCAGTGTGCACAGCCTGGCAGAGCAACTGAAACCTTCCAGCTGAATTTCAGCCATTTCTCCTCTCCTTTGTGCAAATCACAACATTGCCCAGTGATTTACTTACAGCATAAAAAAAGCATCTCTTGCACCTGGAAAGACACATGCTAATTCCATGCTTTATTCCAGCTCTTTCATGCAAAAGGCTTTCAAAATCACGGTCTATTGTACAGTACATAATGTTATTATTCTGTCCTTATTGTCCAAAGCAGACGTTTACAGGCTGGAGCAAAGTCTTCTTTTGACTCTCGTGTGCCGGGCAAAAGGTTAGAGAGATAAAGCAGCTCTCAAAGAGCTGTTACTGCCAGTGTGAGGCTGAAATACTGAATCAGGGGGAGAGCATTGTTTCTGTTCCCAGCTCCAGGAGATCTTCCCGCTTTCCCCGGCTGTGGAACCACGCGCTTTGGCAGCACCGGGCAGCCAGTGGCCCTCGGCCGCTCGAACACCGTGAAGGGAAAAGCCCAGCCCCGACGTGGGACGGATGAGCCCGCTGTCCCCACAGCCCCGGGCGGGCTCTGGGACCTTGCCCGGCCCTCCGGGGGCAGCGGGACCCCCGGGCTGCGCTGCTGCTGGGGCAGCTCTGGAGGACGGGAGGGTGTTGGAGCTGCGAGCCCCAGCAGCGCTGCTGCGGAGCGGGAGCTGCCGGCGCCGCCCCGGCTGCGGTGGGAGCCCACCTGCAGAAAGCCTCCAGCGCTGGGCCCCCAGCACGAGAAGGATGTGGAGCTGCTGGAATGAGCCCGGAGAGGCCACTGAACTTGATCACCAACCCTAGGGAAACAGGCTGAGGGTGTGTTCTCTTCCCTGGAGAAGAGAAGGCTCCAGGGAGACCTCAGAGCCCCTTCCAGTGCCCAAAGAAACCCATGGAGACAACAGCTGCATAAAACTGGGAATGTGTGACCCAGAAGCCCCTCCCCAGCTCTGTGCCTTATCCAGGCTGGAAAGCTGGCACATGAAACGGAAAAGAGCATCCTCTGGAAAGCTGTGCCATTGTCACCACAGAGGTGCCGCTGAACCTCCCGATGTCCCTGCACCTAAAGATCTCCCAGCTATTTCACCATTCCCTGTTTCCAGGGCTGTGAATGCTGCACAGAGATGCAGGATCATCAGAGAAGCTGCCAGGGGCTATTTTTAGAGTGAGTCATTTGATGAGCTGTTCAGCACCTTATTTATTGCTGTCTCCAGCTGGGGACCTGAGCAGTGTCCAGACACCTCTGTGGCTAAAACCAGGACTCGGGAGCAGTGACCTCTACTTGATAACACTTCTCTACTGACAGAGGGAAAAACAACAGCACATTATGTTGTCAAGACTAATAGCTGCTAATTAGGGTGAGTGACATATGACCCCTTTTCTATCCAAAGAACACAGAAGTCACACTAAAAATAAAACCAAAAAAGTTGAAATTCTGCATTCAGTGTTTTCCAGTCTAAAGAGTGACCACTTAAAAGTCACTTCCTAATTTTTTTTTTCCTGGTTTGCCTGTTTAAGGATTTACTTGAAGTAGATGTTGTGTGTGCAGTGAATCAGTCTGGGGGTTCGCAGTGGTCGCTTGGCAGGAAATGGAATTGCAGGGACAGCAGGAGTAGACAGGGGACAAACCAAGGCCATTGGAAACATGGGAGAGCTGTGTGGAGCCTCTGGAATCTCTGCCAGTGATGGGATGTGGCAGCAAGGGCAGCTCCCCCTGACACTCACAGCTCCACCAGCCCAGTGCTGCATCTCACCTGGCACAGCCTGGGAGTGCAGCAAGGGATCCTGGAATGCTTTGGGATGGAGGCACCTGAAGGCTCATCCTGTTCCCGCCCTGCCGTGGGCAGGGACAGCTTCCACCAGAGGAGCCTTCCACTGAATTCAGCCACTGAAAATGGGCCCAATCTGTTGCCATCTAAGTGGATTCCTGGCAAAACCAGCAGGGAATCTGTTTCCCCGCAGGCTGAAGCTCTGGCCTGTGCAGACGAGTAACCCTGGAGCCACTTCCCGGCTGTTGTCACCCCAGGTTTCTGCCCAGAGCTTTGCTTTATCCCGTCTGTGATGCAGCACGAGGGGGTCACTGCTGGGAACACCCAGAACGTGGGGCACCCCGCGCAGGAGAGCCCAGCACCTCCTTCCCCAGGCGCAGAGGAGGTAATTAATGACCATTGCATAAGTGGGGAGCCGAGGTGCAGAAAGCTGAAGTGATTTACTGGAGGTCACATTAAAACCTACGGAATTTGCAGCCTCCCGTTGTGTTTGCGCAGCTCAGACACCCCGTTAGACCCTCTGAATGTTAATCATTACCCAACTCTTCTATCTTCTTGTTGCTCTAATGAGATTATTGATGAATTACTTAAAATGCACTTTCTGCAGAAGGTTTTTAGATGACAAGTTGCCTTCTACTAAACAAATTAATGGGAAAGTTGAGTTCTCTCGTTCCAGTCTGGGGAAAAGAAGTTTTGGGTTTGAAAAGCCTAATTAGTGCTAACTGAAATGCAATAGCTGAGTTTCTTTGGCACTGTACCTGTTATTAATATGCCATGGGGCCATTAGTGCCTTGTGGTAGCATCAGGACAGAAATAGTCTGTCCAGCAATGAATATTGCAGTAGCTGGGGATGTCAATAGAGGAGCAGAACAATTGCAACTTTAGAGGTTCATTCCAAGCCCCTGTCAAAGTCAACGGGAGGCTTCTCATTGAGTGCACGGGGATCTGGATTCATCTCTAGCTGGGTTTGACTCTGATAAGAAAAGTTAGGATATTCCCAAACATCAGGTCTGACACTTCCATGTCAAAGGCCAGCCCAGAGAACACATCCCGGGGTGCCTGAGGGGCCAAGCCAGCCCAGAGGGAGGAACCCAGCAGAGTCCTGCACAGGGAACTGCACTAAACCCAGAACTGGTGTCACACATTCTGGGTCTGGTTGTTGTGCCACCTGCTCCAGCCACTGCAAAGTTCCTCGTTGTGGTATCTCTCAGAGGAGTCTGCAAATGAAGTTCTCCATCTCCCCACAAAATCCTTCCTGCTCCAGCAGCCTGATCTTTCCTGGTGCTGTTTTAGAGCACCTCCTCTGAAGTCCCAAGTAATGAGGTAACTCTCAGTCTGCATGTAAGAACAAAACTCTCTGAGCCAGACTGTGAGCCAGACACTTATTATTATACTTCCTACAAATGCACAGAAGGGCTTTCTCTCAGTGCTCTGGGTCACTGAGATCATGTTTGAGGCATATGATTAATTGCCAGCCTTACTGTGTTAAGGGCCGGCAGGAGAAAAGTAAGATTTTTTTTTTTTCCTTTTTTTTTAGACCAATGTTAAATGAGGTAGAAGAACTTGTCACTTAGCAGGAGCTTTGAAATGATCTTTGCATAAAGCAGCAGCCAAAAAGTTAACAGACATGAAGAGCAATCTATTGATTTGAGGTATTCTGAGGGGTTTTAATGCAAGTGAAGGCAGGAAAAGGATTCTGCTTGGGATAAATAAGCCTCAGCTAATGAAGCCTGAAGCATTTAACATGAAATGAGTCCTGCTTTTATTCAGTCCCTCATACCAACAAGTGCTTGCATGGGGGCAAGAAGTTCAGCTGATAAAAAAGGTGCTTTGAAATATTTGTTTTTCCCCGTGGATGTAAATTATTCTTAGCTCAACTCTATTCCCGTCAAAGCTCTCTGTTGGTCCTGCTCTGACATCAAAGGTAAAAATAAAGCCGCAACTGTAATAAATCATTTCACTTTTCAATATTTGCTGCATCAAGCACCAGAACATCTCAAAGACGACCACAGAAATCCCAAATACCATCTGATGGCAACCAGGGGCTTCTCTAGATCGCAATTTTCATTTTCCAGATTTTCTCCAGAGCAGAGGGGCTTCAGCCCTCGCAGCATCTCTGTGGCCTCCTCTGCACTTGCTCCAGCAGCTCCACGTCCTCTTTATGCAATACAAATTACAGCAGGAGATTGTTGGGTCCAACCCAGTGCAGAGCTTTGTATGAATATTTTTCAGCTGGTCTCATATCCCTGAGAATTCACTTTTTACTGAATGCAGACTTTGAACAACCCCCAAATTTCTGGCTGTGCAGATGGCCAGGAAACTGCTGGGGTTTGAAATGGGAGTGTAAATCAGTCCTCGTCTGCCTCTGGATGCAAGGGAATGAAAATACATGGACCTGCTCCCAGGCAGACAGAGAGTCTGGAGTTTGCTGGAGCTCCACAAGGAGAGGTGGGGACAGAACGAGCGAGGATGGGAGTTTAAACACCCGCAGCTGCCTGGACCAGCACTCCTGTCCTGCCAAGGAGCTTCCTGTGCTGTAGCTCAGGTCACGGCCGGGGCGTGGTGTCCGCAGAGCATCCCTTGGTTCTGAGCTGTGCTGCCCGCCCCGCTCGCTGCTCAGGGAACGTGGCAAGGCTCTGGCTCTGAAGGAGGGGCTTCCCTTTCTGTTTCTCCCCTCCAGTTATGGTGACATGGTGCCCAAGACGATTGCGGGGAAGATCTTTGGCTCCATCTGCTCGCTGAGCGGGGTGCTGGTCATCGCCCTGCCCGTGCCGGTCATCGTGTCCAACTTCAGCCGCATTTACCACCAGAACCAGCGGGCAGACAAGCGCAGGGCACAGAAGGTAAGTGACCCTCAGCCCCCACGGGGCTCCTGGGCACGCTGTGAGCACTGCAGGGATGAGCCTGGGGACACTTCTCACCTTCAGGGCCCCGTGCAGGCACAGCTCCCAGATCATCCACCCCAAAACCATCCCCAAAACCTGCCAGTCCCCCCAGGGCTCTGGGAAAGGGACACAGGATAGACAAACCCACCAGCATTCCACCCAAACACACCACAAACAGCACGAGTGACACAAAGGAACCCACACCCTGCAGCAGACCCCAATGTAAACCCACTGCCCCAGAACAGGTGAAGGATTGAGCTGCCAATCCTCCCAAAACAAATCACACGCCCTGAAACAGAACAAAACATGCCACAGCAATTCCCGCCTGGCTTTTCTCCAGGACCTGTGGTCTGAAAAACCATTGTTGTCAAATTTCAGCTACAGAAACGCCCCCCGTGTGGTTTAGAGTTCGGATGCACTGCCGGGCATCCAGCTGTGAGCCACATTTCACCCTGAGCTAACGCAGGAGACTTCACACACACCTGGGCGGATCCTTGTGGAGAACTTTCATATTACCTGTCATAAAATTACACCTGGGTAATAACTTATCTGCTCACATTTGCACCACAAGGAAAATAAACTCATATGATCCTACAACATTTCAACACTAAGCCGACCCAAAGTCCTGCCAAGATCATTTATACCTCCTACCTTGGAAAGAGCAGTTTTCCCATCAAGTCTGCACCACCTGAAGCCATCACTCCTTGCGCACACTGTACTGCTGTATTTTCGGCATCACAAGAGCGGGGCTGTTATTACTCACCTTCCCCACACACTTGTCTGAAGCAAATCTATCTGTGCACAAAAACCCCTAAATCATTCCCGGGAGATGTTTATCCTCCTGGATGCTTCGTTCCCTGTTGTCTCTCAGTGGTTTTGAAAACACCCATCCAGCAACTTGCATTTATCAGCAAACACACCCCTCAAAGCTGTGACTGGAACACTGGGAATACACAAAAGCCCCTGGAAATGTGAGGGGATTACTGAATATTCCAAAGTCTGAGCAGTTTTTGCCAGTAGAAGCTCACTGAGTCACTAAGAGAGGATAACAGATTTACTATATCTCTATTTCAATCTGCTAAATTACACCACAGCCAGAATCAGGTTCTTACAACAACTGCAAACTAAAGGCCTGAGGGTCTTTTTCTCCCTATGGAATGATGTCTGCCAGAAATTCGAGACTCAGGCGACCTGATGGAGAATAGTAGTAGAAAAATGTGCTATTTCTGCTTCAGGCAAGCATCTGGGCCGTGCCTACTTCTTGCATCTCCGGGAGCTGACAGCAGAGAGCTCAGATACAAGACCTACAAAACCACAAAATTTGGCAGACAAAACACAAAAGGGGAGCAGCAGAGAGACAGAATTGTGCAGGAATTTGTTGCAGCCTCTGCAAGTCCCTGCTGGGTTCTACAAATCCCTGCCTGAGGTTTGGCATCACACACGTGAAACATGGGAGGTGTTTTTGAGGGAGAGGTGTTTATTTGATCAGTCGTACGACACGATACAGATTAAAAAATGTGAAGATATCATGAAGTCCACTCTGTACCACACAGCAGCTGGGCAGTGGGAAGCCAGAATGGATCGTTACACTCATTTAATGAAGTTAAATCACTTGCAGAGAGAGCTGCCCACAGTGAGGCTGCACCCAGACATGAGGGATTGGGATTTAACTCGGGACAGGAACAGGAGGTGCCAGGGCATGGGACGGGCAGGGGGATCAGGGAGGGGTTTTAGGGGACAGTGTCCAATAGCCCATTTCAGGAACTGAAGACTTTGAGAGAAATCACTCGTTCCACTGAAACAGCACCAAACCAGAGGGAGAACCTGCCCCACGGCACAGCCCAGGCACGCAGAGGTGGGCCAGGCACACGATTTGGCAGAAGCCTGGACCCCAGTCAGAGAGGCTCCAGAACTGGCTCCAGGTCTGCGCTCTGGGATGAGGCAGTCCCTCTCTGCAGGCAGCAAACCAATGTTTCTCCTCCTGATTCAGCTTTTCCCTTTGCTCACTGGCCTGTGATGCACCTGGTGACAGGGGAAAGTCCCACACCTTTGATGCCGATGTGATTGATTGCAGCCTTTGTAAAGGTTTGCTGTATTGACACACAGAGTGTATAATTTCCCCCCATTTGAATTTCTAATTCCCTTGATATTGGTTGAATTTCTCAGCTAAGAAACTTTTCTCAAGTCAGAAGTGTGAGTAATTTTCACATGATCAGCACTGCATGAATACTAAAGAGCAGGAGAGAGAGAAGCACATTAATGACAGCCCCTGTGGAGATGGTCAGGATGTACAAAGGGACACCGAGGACCTGCTTTGCAACCACACTTTTTCCACCATCATCCCACACTGAACTGAATCCCATCTTCAGAAACAGTTAAAACTCTGCCCCATCTGATTAAAGTTACAAAGACATTTGCATGGATTTTTCCAGAAGGTTGGGAAAATCTCTTTTCACTCTCAGTCTGTGAATATGAAGAACCCACCAGGAGAAGTTCCTTCTAGACAGAATTAAGAAGAGACAGCTCTGAAACAACACCTTTAGCACACTAGAAATGTAGTGAATTATTTTTCTCTTTTAATTGAAGAGTAGTTTGCTGGGTATGTGTTAGGATAAATGCTTTAGAAGTTCTATTTAGCTCAAGAATCGTAACTTTTATAATGTACAGGTAGATTTACAGAGAAGGCTCTAGACTTTTTTTTTTTTTTAAGAACTCAGGCTGGGGTTTTCCACTGAGAAGTAGCAAAGGCAGAAGTCCTGTGCAAGCCTCGAGTTGGCTGGATGCACGTTCACAGATTTGAAGGCTGGGCTGTGAGAAAACCTGGGCTCTCCATCACTGTGGGGATTTCTGAGGGGCTGAGCTCCAGAAAACGGGAAAGCACAGCCCAGCCCCCAGGGTCCCGCTGGTTCTGAAGTGCTCAGCCCTGACTTTGTCTCGTACCTGGTGAGGAGGCACTGGTCTAGCAGGAAGAGGTATTTAAATAATGTGAATAAAATACCAGGAGGTGGCTGTTACTCATCGGCCTCTATTCTTCAACGTTTAACTGAGGAGAAAGGTTCCTTAAAAAGGAAAAAAAACCAACACAAAAACAAACTACCAGTGATTTAATCACTTTAAAGACAAATTATTCTTTGCCAAACCTGTGCTGTGAGACAATTAATTGCGAGGAGATCTGGCAAATCTTAATTCATTGTGCTGTGGCATCAGATTCTGTCCTCTGGCATGCAGCAAGGACCAGGCCAGTGCGAATGGAAGATGAATTGATCATTTGTGACAAGGTTCATTTTGGTAAAACTGTTGTGTTTTTTTCCTTTCCCAACGACTTTTTTTTCCTTTTTTGACTGATGCGCTAAAAATAGACCCTCCTGACTTTGAAACGATGCTGTTCTTCAGTGAATGTCACAGCCTCGGTGTTTAAAGAGAATGTGACACTTAAAAGGCTTGACAATAGAACGACTTTGTAATTCAGATGATGCTGGAGGAGCCTCTCTCCTGTGTTCAGTTTGCAGCAAAGATGCAACACGCGGGAGAGGGAGAGGAGACAGGATCTGGTGCTGGTTGGAGGACAACACCTCCCACTCCTCAACCCTGGCAAGAAAAAGCAGAGGCAGCTGCTGACAGCTACTGAAATGCTGCTCCTTTAGCAGCAGTGGGGAAAGCAGAGCAGTTCCTTGCTCGGGAGGCCGGGGGATCACAGTCCCAAGGCACCAAGGTGTTCTTGCCCCCAGAGCAGGGCAGGGGCGAAGGCAGGGCGGAAAGGCTGGGGGCACGCGGGGGGGACGGAGCAGCCCCGAGGGCTGAAATTTAACAGAGCTGTTCCAGATCTCAGTTTGGGGGAAAACAAAGGTCCAAAGAGGGGCCGCTCAGAGTGAGGTGCACACAACATGGGGAAAAATGTAAATACTCAGATGCTGTGGGGAAAAAAGGGAAAAAACCAAAGCCTGTGTGAAGTGCATTCATCGTTTAATAGTTAGATTTGCTAAATGAGCCGAGATGCTGGAAGAGCTGATAATCTCAGGGGGACGGGCGCTGGCTTTAGTGCTGCATTTCACAGGGGCTACACTGAAGCTGCCAACAAATATAAACCCTTGGTAATCACAGTGCTTGCTTTCAAGCCTGCAGTAAATGTGCTTTTGACAACTGCAGCCTCTTATTCTGTTCAATTCATTTCATTTATTATCTGGTGGCCTTTGACTCCCTGAGAAGCAGCAATGTACTGCAAAAGCCTTGAGACAGACTCCTCACTTCAGGCTGGAAACCCCCAGGAAAGAACCAAGCACAGATTTAGGCAAGGCAAGGAGTACCCAGGGCCAAATCATTTTGTGGAGCTGCTCCCGCACAAAACTCTAATACGGAACTGAGAACTGTACCTCAGGCTATCAGAGAGCAGCCAGGGTAAATCGGGTGAGGTGGGGAAGGGGACACATGGTCTGGGGGATGAATTGAAGCTTCAGGCCCTGAGCACAGAGGGACCACGGGGCGAGGCAGAAGCCGGAGATTTTCAGCTGGAAGTCGATGGGAGGAAGTGGATGGAGGAAGGTGATTCCAGGCAGCCAGGGCTCCTCGGGCATGGTGGCACACAGGCAGCTCTGACTGTGCAGCTGAGCAGGAGGTAACTATGGAGATGCTTAAAGGGGGCTCCAGCCAGAAGGAAGGAAGAGTGAGGACACAAATGCCTGATTGTTCCACAAGAGGCACGTTAGAGACAGCCTGTTCCAGAGGCACGGAGAGCAGGGCTGCAGGCAGAGAGGGGCTGGAGAGGGGAGATGGTGGGGAGGAAAATGCTTAATTCTGGATTTGTGTCATCCCCGTACCCATGAGGAGGACGGCCCACACACCTGTCAATAACGAGGCCATTATAATAATTGATTTGCTACAGAGCAGGGGAGTCAGCTTTGAAATGTTCTGTTTTTCAGCTGACACCCTAAATTTTGGAGGTGGGTTAGTGAACTTCAGAGCGTGGAAAAGAACGGCCAGAAAAAGTGACTGGAGCTGTCTAAGGAGAGCTCAGCAACAGAACATGACTCAGTTCCCAGCAGGGGATGGGGTTGGGAACTTAAGGGGAGGGAGAAACAATAAGGTTAAAACTGGAGCTGGCTGACATTTAAAAAACATGGTTTTCTTCAAGGAGAATGAATCTGTGTGGAATATGTTTTTGTTGTTGTTGATATTTAACAGTCTTTGACAGGGGAAAAAAACCTGCTTTTTCATTATTTTTTTAAAAAGATATTTCATTTTTGCCAGGCTAGGTACCTCTTTCTCTTCCTCCTCTACTTGCTGTTTGTCATGTCCCTTGATAGAATTCAGGGGAAAAAAAACCAAACCCAAACAAACAAATCAGCCAACCAGGAATCCTGCCTCTTTTCTTTCATATTATCGAGGAAAGCAAAACAGCATTTTCCATCAGTTCAGCTTGTCCAAATTCCCGGAGTCCCAAATTGTATACGACATTGTCTCCTCTGAAGGGAAGGGCTGAAGTCAGAGAGCTGCAGCTCACGGCTTCAGCCTCCAAAGCAAGCCCATACGTCCAAATATTGAAGCCTGCTGTCAGCAGTGGCCCAATGCCCAGCTGGAATCACTTCCAGACGTATCCAGAAGCTGCTTTACATTTATTTTCCTTGAGGCCCTTTCACATCACCTCAGTCATGACCAGGTAAGAGCCTACAAAATACAAGAACCCGCCTGGCCCATCCTGGGGGTCCCTCCTGGGTCACCTCAGCACGAGGGTGTCCCTTTCCCGGCTGTTGGGAGCCCGGGTTTGTGGCAGCCTCTGGCCAGATGGCTCCATTATGTAGCACAGTTGGTAGGATTTGTAATGGCTCATGTTGCCCACTCCATCCCAGATGTCCAAATAAATGCAGGCTGAAATCACCTCATCAAGGAGACCTGGATGCAAAACATTCAGCCAAAAATTGCTGGGAAGCCCTGTCTTGCTTTGGAATTGGCTTCTGGTGATCAGATCCTTTGCTGTTGCCTTTATTGTCTCATTAATATTTTACCGCTCTGCCCAAATAACCAGCGCTGAGTGGGCTGGGCACAGCTGAGCCCCTGCAGCTCCCGAGCTCCACAAGGAGCTCACCTCCCACCCCTGAACCCCTGCAGCTCGTGGCTGTGTCGGAATTCATGGACAGGGATGCACCCACTGGCTCAGGGAAAAGTAACTAAAAGTGCTGTAACTGGGACAGAGCTTGCTGTGGTCACAGGAGCCTGCCCTCCCCTGTCCTCCCCCTGCCACAGCCACTGTCACTGCCTGGACAAACTGAGGCCACAGCAGCATTGCCCTTCCGTGCTTCCCTCTCGTGACTCCTCTGGTCATGCACAAAACCGGGATAAATCCACGCCTTTTCCTGGCTCGGTGGGTTCCTGCAGGGTTGGGTCACGCACACGTACAGGGCCGTGAAGTGAAAGCATTTTATGGCAATAATGCTCACTCCCAGGGGTTTTAATTTCTGCCTCAGAACTTTCTCCACTCACAGCTCCCACCCAAGGCAGCAGAGGTGACAGCACGAGCTGTCCTGGCCAGCGCTGGGCAGCACACAGGGAACAGCAAGCGCTGCTGGAAAACGCTCCACGAGCAGGCAAGGGAATGGAGAGTGTGCACAAAACTCACAGAAAATAGCCCAAAAAAGATCTCCATGGGGAAATCCCAGCCTGCCCGCGAGCACTGTGCAGGAAGGGAAAGCAGTTCAACCCAGCAGACAAATTGCTCCATAGGAAAGAGCCCCTCATTTCCCCAGGGCAGCACATCCCTCCTTCGGGATGCGGAGCTCTGCCCGTGTCGTTCCAGCCACGCCATCCCCGGGGAAGTGCAGCCGCGCCGCCCGCACCCGGCACCACCTCCGGCAGATCCAATAAAAGAGAAATTCCAGGCAGTGCCCGCGACTCCCGGCGCATCCAGCGGCTGAGTCAGGACAAGTAGGAGCCGTTCCAGCAGGAGCGATGCTGGAATGCACAAACATGGGCCAGGCCAGCGTGTAGCCATGACAGCTCCGCAGCCGGGAGGGCTCCAGCAGCCAGGACAGCTTCCAGGCAGGATTCTCCCACCTCAGGACAGCTTCCAGGCAGGATTCTCCAGCCCCAGGACAGCATCCAGGCAGGATTCTCCAGCCCCAGGACAGAATCCAGGCAGGATTCTCCAGCCCCAGGACAGAATCCAGGCAGGATTCGCCAGCCCCAGGACAGCATCCAGGCAGGATTCTCCAGCCCCAGGACAGAATCCAGGCAGGATTCTCCAGCCCCAGGACAGCTTCCAGGCAGGATTCTCCCGCCGCATCTGCCAGCCCGGCTTGCAGCCAACGAGTTGTGTCTGTCAGTGTAAGGATGTGAGCAGAGACTCCCGTTCTTCCAGAGCCTTCGCTCCAGCAGGACCACGGGATGGGTTTGGGATGGATTTTCCCCCTAATGCAAGAGATTTGTCGCACATATTCCAGGAGGGGCCGTTTCAGCAGGAAGGGAGATTGCGACCCGGCTTTGCCGTCCTGTGCTGGGTTTGAGTTCCCTTTGCAGCCCTTCCTCCATCAGTGCTGAGAACTCCTGGCGCGGAGAGCAGGGATGGAGCTCGGCCCAAGCCCCCCACTCCTGCCAGCAGGTCCCTGTCCCTGTCCCTGTCCCTGTCCCTGTCCCTGTCCCTGTCCCACAGGGGGGCTCACGGGCACCCAGCGCTGCAGCAGCACCACCTGAAGCCGCTCCCTTCACTTCTGCAGCTACCACAGCCCCCACACCATTAATTAGTGTTCATCTCTCAGGGCGAGGACGTTGGCATGTGACACTAGATCAAATTCTGTTAATTCCTCCATCCCCTGAATGCTTTATAGCTGTTAATTAGGGGTGTGAGCCGTGTGAAGGATGTTATAAAAGGGAGATCAGGAAACACAGATAAAAAAGACAGACAGATAAATCGCGGGCAGACAGATGCTCATCACACCTGGCTTCCAGTGAAACACAGAACCTTATTTTAGATTAAATGAGAACAGCAACATCTCTATGAATGATGCAGAAAAACACGGGGGTCTTTTCTTGAGGCTTTTATTTAGTAAAACATTTCTAGACTTGTTCTGACACCCTGGTTTACACCCCATACCAATCCCAACCATACCAGATTATTCCCACTGCAACTGGGCACCTCTTTAGCCACGTCCTTGGAGCAACTTTGGCCCAGGCTCTAAAATCTCTTACAGCACTAATAATATACAAAAGTGTACGGAGGAATTTCTTTTACTATTATTTCAGGAAGGGGAAGGGAAGGGAAGAGAGGTGGCTTTGTCAGTCAGCTGCGCTGGTAGCGTGGGAACTTCAGCAGAGAGGAAGCTTTGAATTTCAGCCAAGTTGCAGCAACTGAGCAAAACATAATTCAATCAAGGGAAAACTGTCCATAAGGTCAGTCCTTACAGACATCAAGCTTTGCCCGTAACCCTTACTGAGGGGATGAAGACTTAGCTTTGGAAAGGTATTAAAAATAAACAGGGCATCTTTAGAGGATAAAAATATGAAATGGCCTCCAAAAAAGCTTACTACTTAAATGTCAAGCAAAGGAATAAAGTGAGAACCATCAAGCTCTACACACAAAAAAAGAGTGACACTTATTCTGTTCTTTCCTGTAGAATGCAGCAAACAATGACAACTGAGTAAAATTGTACAAATTCACACAGGCTGGAAATCAGAAGGAATTTTCCAAACAGAAAAAAGAATTTCTAAAATAAATATCCTGTAGAAGTAAGAGCTTCAATAGCTTTGGGCCAGAGCTTGTTAAGCTCCAGATAAAAATGTACAAAAAGAAGTTTACAATAGGAGGGAACCAGTCCCAGTGCTCCAGGGACCTCCTGACCATCCTGTGAGTTTTGCATATTGTGACACTCTGAAAATTCCGTGTTTAATCAGCCAGGATATCTGAGACTGGTGGAGAGGCCCAGATCCATTAAACTCCATATTCTGTGCATTGTTCTATAAATAGACTGAACATCATGTTCCTCAGTGTTGGAAAAGATTAAACGATAAAGTTCATTTGAAATGATGTTCTGTTGCTTTAATGGTGCCAAGGGTAAGGTAGGATTAAAAGGAGAGGCACAGAGGAGGAGAGGGGAGTCTTTCATCTCTGCAAAGTAATGAAGAGGCCCAAAATAAGATCAAGGTCTGACCGTAAGTGGTTCTATCAAATTATATAGGAATATAACGAGTTCTACACTGTCTAATTTCCATATGTAGCTCTATAACATCTCCCCCAAAGCAAAAGTGACAGAATATTGAAACTTGGCTCAAAAGCTGTTTAATGTAAAGATTTGAGAGGAAGTAAAATCATAATGTGCATACTTTGCTTCTAAGGGAAAAAAAAGGTTAAAAGGAGAAGAAGTGACTTTTTGTAGATCCTGCAGCGCCTCTGGTGCCTGCCCATTCCCACAGCCAGATGGGCCATGGCCACCAGAACAACAACTGGTCCTCATTATATGGGCCATTTGCTTTCCAAACAGCCAGCATTCCAGCCAGCTTTCAAACACGTGTAATGACCCCAGCCCTAATTTGGCACTCCAGCCTCTGCTAGGGATGGCACAGCAGCGTCCCAGTGCCATAAGTCGGACGGATGATCGGTGTTGCCTCATTATATGGAGCAAAGCACTCCACAGACAGGGGGTTCATTTAATGTTCACTCCATTCTTTTTGAATGCTTTTTTTGAAATGAAGGATTTTCCATCTTCTGCTCGGCCAGGAAGGACGACCACAAAGGGCCAGGGAGCTGAGCAGGTTTGCACCAGGGGAAGCTTCCATCCATTCCCATTCCAAGTTACATCCGTGCACCAAATTCCCACTCACAAGTACAAACTGGGGTCTCTGCTGAATTCCTTCCTGAATTTTATGCTAAAATTATTCAAAGGTTCCACAGACAAGATCGTTTTAGGAAGGTGAGAACATAACTACAAGAAAACACTTTTCTGGCATTCCAGACTCCAAGCCCTGTTGCTCAGCCTGCACAAACTCCAGTTTAACTCCACAATCTGCTTGTCACCTTTTCCGTATTCTAAAATCAACCACGTTCTTTCCATCTAGAATTTAAAGTCCAAACCCCAAATGAGCAACAGGTACAGACAAAACCAAGAAAGCCAAGCCTTTACTGAATGGCTGTGATAGTTCACCTTGAGAATAAAAATCAGATCCAGAATATTCTGTTGATTGCTTTGGGGAGCAGCTTCATTTCAGCCTTGGAGGACCAGTGCTGCTCACGTGCTGCAGCAATCACCAATATAATATTCAAATGGCTAATTGTTAAGGAATTAGCATGTGAAGCACTGTTAATCACCTGGCGTAGCTGCATTTTCTGCCAGGAGTCCTCTTGGTGTGGCTTCAGCAGGTGACGGGAGATGGGTAATGGATGGAGCACCTCTGCCATGGGGGGTGTTAGGCCTAAAGAAGGGGAGGATCAGAGGGGTCTTACTAATGTGTAAAGATCTTCAGGTGCTCAGGGTTTGGAGATGTCCAAAAGCCATCTGGGCACAGGGTGTAGGTGGCCCTGCAAAGTAGGCCAGATGACCCATGGTGTGATTCCAGAGCCCCTTCCAACCTCAGCCTGAGAGGGACGATGCTGAAAACAGCTCCAGGGGCCAGAGGGAGGAGCAGAGCCAGACCTGCAGACAGAGCACCTGGCACAGAGAGACGCCCCTCGCTCCCTGCTCACGTACAGGAGATCTGGAAAGCTGAACTTGTCTGGCAAACACGAAATGATGTCATAGGTTGTAGCTTAATAGTTTATTATCCCACATAAATCAGGAGTGAGCGTTATCTCCATAAGAACTAGATGAAAATCATTAATAAGTAATAATTAGCTGTTTCCTGAGCCTGCCATCTGGTAACCATTTTTCCCAGCCGGCAGCTCCTGCTCCTTGCACTTCTCCAAAAAGCTGAAAGTTGAGCACAGGCCATTCTTCCTCCTGTGCCAGTCCCTTGGGGAAGTGCAGACAGCCAGGGTGCTGTGTCCTCCCCACCCCACCTCAGCACTCCACCTGTGCAGGTGTTCACTGCCCTTCCTGCTCATCCCGAGCCTCCTGTTCCTTAAAAACCACAAAACCCAGAAATTACTGAGCCCTGCCTTCCATCCTGCTCTGAGAAACACGTGGGCTCCAAGATAACCAAATTAATCATTCTAACCTGTAAGTGGCTGTCATTAGTATTATTATTTTCATCATATAAATTATCTTCCAGATTAGGTCATATGCATTTTGAGATCCTGTGGTTTCCTAGCAACCCCTCTCCCCACTCTCCATGCAGACACCGTGTGCCGTTTGCTTTTCCTTTTTTAGCCTCCTGTGCAGGGGTTATATTCAGTAACAGTGATCTCAGGCCTGGCCCTGGTGACCTTTAGTCTGCCACATGTGGGGGAGAGGATGCAGAAGACATCTATCCCCCCAGAAATGACGTTTGCAGCAGAGAACCAGAGAACCCCAGTGCTCCACTTGCCCACCTTCTGTCCTCAGACCAGGAGCACTGAGCTCTGCAGGACAGGGATGACAAAACATGGCCCACATGTGGTAAAAACTGGCAGAATTTGGAAGGTCTCAAACCTTTTTTTATTATCAGGCTTGATCAAAGTACCACATCCCACACAGACACAGGACAGGTACCTAAATACCACACAGAGCTTGTGGCACTTGAAAGAGGTGCTTCCCAAATAATTCACATTTCCACACAGACTTCCACATAAAAACCTGTTGTTTCAGAGTTGTTTCTAGTCCAATGGAGGAAACTGTCTGGAGGGCCAAACCAATTTTAGGCACCAATTTTAATTAACTTCTCTAGCTGAGTTAATCAAGATATCTACCAAATTTAATCACGGTGGGGACCCGGCATTGGGCGATGTGACGATCCCAGACAATCCTTTGTGTGAGGAGAATAGGATTAACTTCTGTCCTGCCCCACTGACATTTTTTAAAATAACAATGTCTGTTCTAAACTACAAAAGCTGTGGGGCTTAATTATTTAGATAGCAAGTGGCCCTGTTTCAAAGGAAAAGGGAACAGACCTCAGCACTGAACCATCTTCAGTCCACATGGAGTACAGCTATTAATATTTGATCCCCTGCTAGCCTGGAGGCAAAGGGAATAATGTTCATTACAACAGCCTGAGACTGAATCCACTTTAACAACTGACTGAACCGAAGGTGAGGATGAAACCTCTCCTGCTACAGCTGAGGTAAGTCGGGCAATTCCTCCAGCAAAGGAGCCAATACTTTACCAGGCACAGGGAGAAATCTGGGAATCTGCAGTGGTGGGCAGCAGAGCATCCCTGCAAAGACCAACACTGCATCCAAATCCAGTCCCGATTACAGGAGAGGAAAGATCATTGTGAAAAGTCAGGCACGCACACAAAGGCACATGCTTGCACGTAGACTAAACAATTTAATGGAAATGTCATTATCAGGAACAGAGGAACAATGCCACATAACTGGAGATGAAATATTCCTCAGTCCTTTATCCCCTGCTCTCTCCCCCAGCACACATTCAATAGCAGCATTCCCTTTGGATTTTGCTCCAGGTTACAGCCTCGGGCCAGTCCTTTCCAGGGCCGAGAGCAGCACAGCACTTCGGGGAAGTCTTCAGAAAACCTGAAGATCCAATTTCACTTCCTGTGTGTGTTCTCAGTCTGTCTTGCACAGCCAGCTCCTGCCCCTGTCTCAGGCCAGCCTGTGAGAGCCTTGGCCCGGCACAGAGATCTCGCTCTCACTGATTAGGAGCCTCAGCCTTAAAATGGGACAAGGAAATTAGGTGAAGTATGGAAAATAAAGCCGATTTCAGGTGTCCCCATTTCGGGGGGTCAAAAGACAACCTACTTTTCAGACTGGTCATAGTCTGTGTCACCCAATTAAAGCTGCAAACTTTACCCTGTGCATGTCTTTGAGAAATTGTCTGCTTGAGCAGGGGGTCTTAAGGTTAAACAAATATTTCCAATACTTCACCTGCTGAAGGCCAGAGTGGCTCACACCTGTACAGGAATGGAGCTGCTGGAATGACTCCACTCTCTGGACCCACTGCAGATATTTGCCTCTTGCCTTTCCTCTTCCTACAGCGTTTACCCATTAGCACCTCTAATTAGAAGGGAAAATCACGAGCTCCATGTTATTTAAGGGATTATGCAGCATTTTAAACTACAGCACAATGTAATTATTTTTTAATAGCCACAGCTATTTCATGTATTTACTTTTAATGGTGTTTGAGTCATAAATTAACAGTAGAAAAGAAAAAAGGCAAATCACTTGACAGAGATGCAGGCAGCAATTGAAAAAGAAAACTAAAATGCTAAAAGAAAGGATCAAAAATAACCAAAAAGGAAGATGGAGGACCTTGGTTTTTTGGGTTTGCATTATTCTGGACTGCTTTTTATCATCTAACTTGTCCCTTTGGAGATGTGTATTTTTGGACAGTCTTTTATTTTCAGATGCCAAAGTTAATAAAGCAACACTGCCACTGCAGGGGACACGAGTCCAGGCTCTCCGGGGGCCCACGGCCCCTGCAGGACGGGCAGAGCAGGTGGCAGAGAGTGCCAGGCACAGAGCTGAGAGACAAAGCGGGGTCTGAGCAGCCCCGTGAGTTGGGGGCAGGTGAGCCGGGGGCCGCAGAGCCCTGGAGCTCGGAACCCCACACGGCCCCCGTGCCGGGAGCCGCTGTGCCGCCCCCCAAAGCGGGCGTCGGGAAAGCACGAGGGACTCTGCAGCACCCCAGGCTCGTCCCAGGGCTGCGATCGTGCTCCGCGGCAGACGGGTGCTCCAGCCACCTGTGCTCAGCCG
>WBMZ01009339.1:0-10169 GCA_013400975.1 Atrichornis clamosus | reverse complement strand
CACCGGGCACCGGGCACCGGCAGCGCCGCGGCGGGGCGGCAGCGGCTGCTGCGGGAGGCGTCACGGGGGAGGAATGTACGTGATGGGAGGGAAGAGAACTGAGGAAAGGATGGTAAAGGGAAGGAGGATTGAGAAAGAGCGGCTGAAACTAGCGAAGGTGAGCGAGATCGAGGAAAAGATGTATGAAAACTGCAAAACAGAGAGAGAAAGTCAGGGAAGAAGAGGGGAAAGGAAGGGAGAGGAAGAGAAGGGCAAAGCAGAAAAGAGGAAACGGGGAAAAGGAGAAACAGAGGAACGGGGAAAAGTGGAAAGGGAGAAAGAAAGGAAAAGAAAATAAATTAAAAGAAGGGAAAAGAGAGGGAAAAAGCAAAAGGAAAAAGACGTTCAGACCGTATTGGTCTCTTCGGTTTAAAGTGGATTTCCGTATTTCAGGGTGTCAGCAAGCCTACCCCCTGCCCTCCGCCCGGTGCCTTGCATCCCCATCCACCTGCCGCGGAGCCCTAGGGCCGGCTCAGGCAGGGACGGGAATCCCGGACCGTCCCGTCCTGCAGCCCGGGGAAGGGCAGTCCTGCCGGGGAAAGCCATTTGGAAAAAAGGTCACCCCGGGAGCCGCCGGCTGGGCCGCCCCGCCGGAGTATGGCCTGCTGAATGAACTTGCAGCATTTTGTTCCAGCCTCCGCTGCGGTGCTCTGCGGCATAATGAGCCGGGCCCTGTATACAGGCATTCATGCTGGTCTGAATGTGGTGTTGAACCTTCTCTGTGCCGGAGCGGTTTGATGGTTTGAATGGAGCTCCCTGGTGGGACATTGCTCTCTGCAACTGTGCCTCTTTGGATGACTGTTGTTCCTTAACATTCATGCCTCATTATGGGGCAACCTGTTAAATCAGGGAGAACAGTGTGCCAAAGTGTTACTCAGGGGCACCGGCAGTTCAGCGATGGGCATAAATAAGGGCCGCCAAGGAAAATAACTTTCATCGCATCTCTGGGCAAAAGTGATCTCTCTTTAATGGTGCCTCTAGTAGCCCGGTTTAAGTATATAAAGAGCGATAGTGGAATGTTTTGATTGAGTCTAAACATTGTCTTTGAATAAAGCTGAAACCATGTAATTAATGTGTCTTTTTAATAAGGGACAATACGGTCGTTCAAGCTATTTAATTTCATTTAATTTTCCATCCCATTTGCTCCAAAGGCTGCTTTTACTTTTAACACCCGGCCTTTCATGCTGCATCTTGCTCCAGTGGGCACATTAGATCGGTTTCACCCTTCCTTTTTAGGGAAGGAAAAATAAAAGAAAATGTGGTTCCTTTCCTCTTTTGTGGACAATTTATTTCACTTGGGGAACTTCAACTTTGAGCCACAGGATAGAATAAAAATTGGAGAACTGGTGTGAATGCTTCCAGAGCAAGGGCTTTTCTTTTCTGAGTGGATGGGAACCAGCCACAATCGGCTATATTAATAAATAACTTTCCTCACAGTCGGCCTTTACATGGTCCTATTGATAAAATTGTTCGCGTGTCGTTCACGCTTTTTGACTCATTAAGGCCTGGGAGGGAGCGGCTCCCGAGGCGGAGCAGTAGGGTACCTTGGTCGCCTTAAAGGCCCTCTCTCTACCTCTGCGGCTCTCGGAATTTCAAGTCAGTCTCATCCTCGAGTGGCCAGGCCAGAGGTTACAGGGACATGTTCATGGCTTAAATTTATTGCCCTCAACTTCTTGTTTATCCTTTTTTCCCCATTCAGGCCGCTGATCAAAGGGGTCATCTCCAGTTCTCCACATCCTCTCCCCCTTCCTCTTGCCGACCCTGACGAAGTGAAAACGAACCCATCCCAGCTCCCGGGATGGTCTCTGGCGTTGTACCCCGGAGAGATGCAATCGATGGTCACTGATGCTGCAGGGGAATGGGACGTGGAGGGGTGGGCGGGAGGGCGGGCGCGACATTTATCTCACTTGGGCACCAACATGGATCATTACTAAAATTATTCACAGCCTATACGGACTCAATGCCGGCCAGCAGCTCCCGGAGCGGGCGGCGGCAGCGCCCCGTCCCGTCCGCGTCCCTTCCCGGTGCCGCCCGTGCGGGGGAGCACCGCACTCTCCTCCCAGTGCCCGCGGGCAGCGCCAAGGGCGGAACGGGCAGCACCGACCAGCCCTGCGCTCTCGACTCTCTCAGCAGAGTCTCTGACGCTTCAGGGCTTGCCCCAGCCGTGCGAGCGGCCGCCGGTGCCCCGGGAAGTCGGCCGGCCGGCCCCGGGCGGGCTAGCAGCGCATTGCCGCGGTGGGCCCGGAGCGAACGGCGGCCAGTGTGGGCATATGCCATCCCAGCAGCGGCGGTGAATTGCCAGGCTGAGCTTTAAGTGCTTCCCGGCGCGGTGCAGGGCTGGGAGAGGGGAAAGAAGGTCTTTGCGACCGCCAGCTGCTTGAGAGGTGTCGGTTCAAAATCGTTCCCATTCCCCTTACGCACCCCTGTGGCCTTTGCTCCCACGGTGCCACTCGTGACGGCGGCAAACAAATCCAGAGTAAAGCCCCCCGCCACGATCACACTGAAAGAGACGTGCCAAGGTTTATCTTGTAGAAAGCGGGGTTACTTGAGAAGAGCCCACTCAGTTACCTGGCGTCTGTCGGCGGATGTACCTCTAAGCGTAGCTTTTTGGCTTTTCTTTTGAAATTTATTAGAGCTGACTATTAGAAAAACGCCACGGGGGGGGAGGGGTGCGGAACAGAAAGAAAAAGAAGCTCCATATCTCCGTTTCTGAAAGCAATGGATAAAATCTCATGCGCAATTTTACAACTTCTCCATTGGAGAAATCTTCCTGGAGTGTTTTGAGGTACGAAGTAGAGAAAACCTACTAGCAGGAATTAGACAGGAGTATAAAAGCGAAAGTGGAAAATTGAATTTGTTACTCTATTCTTTGGTCCGACAGGCACATCTGAACTGTTGCATGCACGTAATAAAAATTCGCACACATTTCCTTTCAGGTCCTGGAAAATTTCTGGGACATTTAACCAGCCTGAATTATAAGATGACTTAATCCTAGCACTTCGTTGTATCTTAATTAAAATACTTATGTCAAGACGGGGGGGTCATAGGTACGCTCTGTTAGAATAGCTTCTTTCTGGCTTTATTTACAACCGCTTTTTGCAGGTTCCACCTCCTAAAGCGGTCTCGGTGTAAGAGGTTTTGCGTGTGGGCGAGGAACTTGTGAATGTATTAAAAGAGGAATCCAGCTGCACACTGTTTGCTAGACATCTGTGTTATCTGCTGGCCGTGCCTGCCTGTTTCCTGGTGGCTCTATGTCTCTATTTCCTCCTGTCTCTATTTCTTAATCTCACGAACTACAGACACAGCTTCCCTAGCGCTCGCAGGTGCGGTGGTTTGTGTTTTACAGGGGCTACGGCGGCTCATATTTTGCGCTATTCATCCTCCTTAAGGATCAAAGCTCTTCTGAACAGATTACTGGCCTGCAACCAAACCACTGAAATGGTAATATGGTCGTTCTTTAAAAAAAAAGTGTAGGTATTTTCTGGTGTTTTCCCATCAAGTACCTGCCCAATTTCTGTATGGCACACGCCGGGAATCAATAGAAGTTAACAAGTCCTCAAAACATTCCCCATCTCTTTGTTTAATCTCCTTTACAATAAAGCCAAGGGAAGAGAATTAAAAATCTTTGAAGTATATTAAACCTCAAAAGGCTCAGCCAAGTAGACTTAAAATAGTCACTTATTTTCCAAAACTGGTTTGTCGAAGAACAATAAAAGGAAGTAAAATTTATGGAGAAATTATACAGTGGATTTGTCACTTAAAATATCGTAACTGTCTTGGGGACAATACCCCATGCTGAGGATTAATGGTCCCTCCAGACCTTTGATTCACCAGCGCCTTTTCTTTGCCCTTGACAAATTGGATTTTTAGGAATGGGAAGGTCGCCTGGCCCATTGTCTGCCAGCCATTCACTCCGCCTGATTATGCAGGAGGGTTAGGGAAAGGCTCCATGTGACCCTCTTGGATGGGACTCCGCAGCTGCTCGAGGAGCCAAACTCTCTCACCAAACTCTGCGCCCCAGAGCATCCCCCTGCCAAGGGGTACCCCTCCTGCTCCCGTTGAAAAGCCGTCGTCCACACACCGCCGCGTCACTCTGCGGGCGGAGATACGCCTGTGCTCATCCTCCCGCCGCCTGTCGCTGTCACTCCGGCCCCCTTAAGTAGTTGGGGTTCCCGAGCGCTCACACCCAGCGGCAGCGATGCAAACCAGCAGGGCTCCGGCCATCAGCGTCAGCGCGGAGAGCTGCATCCCGGCTGGGCTGCGCCTGGGTCCTGTGCCGGGCATCTTCAAACTGGGCAAGTACCTGTCAGACCGCAAGGAGCCAGGACCCAAAAAAAAGGTATTTTCCTACGGTCTCTCCTGCACCGCTGGACCTTGATTTTTCGTTGGCTCGGGGGAAGTCGACTTTGGGAGAAGAGGCTGCTCTTCCCCCGTCTCTCTTCGATCCTCCCTTCTTAGACTGAGCCAGGAAAGGAAAGGGAAGCATTTCCAGAGCGTCCCGAGATGTCTCCCCGTGGTTCTGCCAGGAAAGCCTACCCGTTCCTGCCCTCTTCCTTTCCTCCCCAGCACCGGGGCCCCCAGTGCGGCAGGCCTCCGGGACGAGGCCGGGGACACGGGGGCTCTCCAGGAGGAGCGGACGTGCCCCCGCTTTGGATATAGACGTGCTGGGAGCGTCTCCTGAGCCCCGTGCCCGGTGTCGGAGGGCACTGGTCTTGTCGCCCAGCCCCCGCCTCCCGGGGCTCCGTTCACTGGGGCATTGCCCCTTTCCCTGGTAGAGCCAGGATGTGCCGCGGCCGGCTCCTCACTCCTGGAGCCCCGGCGAGACGGGGGCATGCGGCTTTCACAGCCCCCGGATTTTGTCCAGGGAAGGAGCAGGGGCAGAGGCAGATGCACCGATTTATTTCTGCTTTTGGCTCGGGTTCGTGCCCCCCATATCTGTCCCCGGCCGCGAGTCCTTTGGCTTGGGCCGGAGGGGAGTGTGGAGTGAGCGGGCTGGGGTTACCCCGGAGACGGCGTCGGGGTGCAGGTCGGATGTGCCGGGGCAGTCCAGTGCAGCTCGGCCTCCCATGCGAAGCCTCGGTGGGACCTCCCCACCGGAGCTGCAAGCAACCCGCACAAACGGAGCGGAAGGGATGTCGGCCACCCGGCTACCCGCTTCGGGGTCAGTCCATGTCCGAGCTGGGAAGGGGCGAGGAGGAGGTGAAGGGCTCTCGCCCCGTCCATCAGGCTCTTCAGGGGGTGAAGATGAGACCCCTCCTTTCGCCCCCCGGGCAGCCGCTGCTCACGCGTTCCGCTCTGATTTTTAATGCCCTTTAATTGTTTTTAAACGCTCTGCCAGCCCACTCAAATTTATTTCTCATCTGGCTCCCTTGGTTTCTCCCTTTAGACTGCTTTGTTCCGATGACTTTTATTGCACGGTCATTCAGGGAATGGGCACTTCATTTTCTCTTTGTATGGGCAAGCAGATTATGAAGTATGGGGCTATAGGGACTTTGTAGTTAAGCAGAATCTACTCCCCTTCCCCCCTCCCCGTCTCCCGACAAGTCTTGCATGTTGCAATTGTTTTGCACGCACTCAGAGACTGCACAAACTCTTAAAAAAAAAAAAAATCGTACCTGGGCTTTTAATATAGCGTTAAGCAAAATATAGCAGCTGCCACCGGACAAGGTGCGTTTAGACCAATGTGACCCAAGAGAAAAATCCCATTTCCCCTCGCAATGCTGCAGGTCCCCTTCGGGCACGGGATCTTCCATCCTTACCCCGCAGAGCTGCAACGCCCACTAGGGCAGCCGCAGCTCTCCCAAGGCACCTGCGGGCCAGGGAATGTCCCAACAAAAGTGAGTGAGAATAGAAGCGTCAAATGGGCGGCAAAAGAATATTATCTGGCCGCTGCTTTTAGCTGCGATGCTCAGCCCCCTGCCTAGTGTGGGGAAGCAGTTCGCCGGGCAAGGCAGAGTGGGCAGGCAGGAAGGGGGACGGGTAAGCTTTTTGCTCTCTTTGTGTTTCGTTTCACGTGAAAATGACAGCAGTGCCGCCTGTTTTCCAGGTGCGGATGGTGAGAGGGGAATTAGTAGATGAAGCCGGGAGCTCAGCTCTGGAGTGGATAGGGTTAATCCGGGCTGCCCGAAACTCCCAAGAGCAAACACTGGAGGCTGTTGCGGATCTGCCAGGAGGACAGGTACCCCACTCGCGGCTCCGGGCCGGCCTGGCACCTCTCTCTGCCGTCTGCCTCCCCTCTCAAGCCTCCTGAAGAAGTGTCCTTTTTTCCCCTCCCAGATTTTCTACCGGGCGTTGCGAGATGTCCAGCCGGGAGAGGAGCTCACCGTCTGGTACTCCAACCCCCTGGCGCAGTGGTTTGACATCCCCGTCACGGCTACGCCGACGCACGACGAGAAAGGTACAGATGCGGGCATTCACTTCAGAGCAACCAAATTAAATGAAACAAAACAAACCCTCTTTAACTGACACCTTTGACGGGAACTCGAACTGCGGTAGGCAAACGTGGGCCCTCAGAAAAATAAATGCCAGTACAGCTGCCGTGAATTTAACCCACCACCCTTTAAACTAAGACTCCATCTGCTTATATTTAAAGGGTGATCTATTAACTTGGTAGCGTATTGAAAGGCCCCCGTGCGTCGAGTTATTCCGTCATCGGCACGATTTAATGATCCTTTGATAGGCAAATGGGATTTCTTTGAAACATCGCTATAGTTGTTATGTGAGACAGCAATTTGGCTCAGTAGTTTCTAAAAACATCGGGTTTACCATCCATGCTCAGAGTTTCAGAGATTCTTTTCAGTTTCTCTTGCGGGTAGATTTGCGTAGCCGAGTCAAAACTGGGCAGTGGGCAGTCCCTGTAAATTAGAGTACATTAGGTAAAAAGTTAAGTCGTCGTCAAATCACACTGAAATCAGGATATCCAAGGATATTGGGAAGGGGAAGATACCCGTCTGGGACGGGTTGTTTCAATCCACAAACTGATTCTTGGCTGGAATTACACCGGTGTTAAAAAAATGTTAAGGGTCAGCGCATTAAAAGCGAGACAAAAGAAGATGAAACCCTTCAATCTTCACCTGTCGGGCTTCTGCGGCGGCGGGCATCCCCTGCCGCTGGTCCCGGGTCCGGACGCTCCCCGAGGAGCCGGTGGCGGTAGCTGCCTTCGGGCACTGTCTTCCCTCGGGCTCAGCCCGCTCCGCGGGAGACAAGGGAACCCCATCCGTTCCCGCTCGACGCAGAAGATCCTTCAGCTTGGAGGTGTCCCCGGGAAGGGAGCGAGTGCAGGATGCGGGCAGGGGCTGCCCCCTCCCCCACCTCATGCCTGGCCGCTCCACAGGATGACCAAGGTCCGGCCCGAAGGGATGGCTGCGGGAAAGCCCAGCTCTAGCTACTATGACCCATGGACTCGTGCGATGTGCAAGAATCCAAATCCCTCTTTGTACTAAAACTATACCCGGAGAAGAAACTCTTGCTCACGTCTCTGTCCCCCTTACGCCTAAGAGCAGTGAGGCCACGGGTCTGCCGAGGGTCACCCCCTCGAAAAGCCTGGCGAAGTTTTGGCTGCGAGGAGGACACGATGTTGCGTTGTGTCCCACTCTTTTCCTGTCCAGCAGCCCTTGTCTGCGGGTGGGTACCAGTGCTATCCGGGGGAAATAAAGGAAGAGAGCTCAGGTCTGCAAGAGGTTCCCAGCGTGTGGCACCTTCGTCGTCCCGTCGAAGCAAGGCTGAGTGGCAGAGTGACCCTACGGCTCTGCTGTGTCTTCAGCTCCACAGTTTCCAGACGAATTAATACAGACTCAGAACAAGTGTATCAGCATGCTGAAGCCCTCTTCTTTTAATGACGGTACGCTAAAAAAACCCCCAAAAAACCAAACGAAAACCAAACCCCCACCAACCTAAAAAACAGGGCGGAAGAAATTCAGCTTTTTTTAAAAAGCACAAAACGAAAAAATGAAACCAAATCAAAAATCTGGAATTCTTCTGTTTGACCCCATTTATTTGGGTTTACCGGGATGAGAAAGGGGTGATTTTTTCTTTTTTCTTCTTTTTTTCTTTTTTCTTCACCCCCCCCACCTTTTTTCCCCCTGTTTTTATTTTTCTTCGAGCGATGCTTGTTGAACCGGAGCTGGGCCGGGGAGAGCGTCGGGCCGGGCTCGGTGGCGGTCGGGAGCCGGTCCCGATAATCTTCTGCTGAGGATACGAGGGCCGAGCCGCGCCACTGGAGAGACCTGCAAAGGCAAACGAAGACAGCGGAAGGGAGTCCGCGGAGGTCCGTGGCCGATTTCCTTTCGGTCCGTACTGCTTCTTCACCCGTTTTCCGATGCATGGCAGGGGAATTGCTGCCGTGGTTCCTCCTCCCGTGGCCGCTGCGTCTCCGGGGCGCGGGCAGATACAGTCCCGTTTCCCTCCCTCCTCGACGGGGCGAAAAACAGCGTCCAACGCCTTCACGATGCTGCAGATCCCGGGACCGCCTCTCCAAGGCTAGAGAGGACGGACTGCGCACGGCGGCGAGGACACTGGCGGCGAGACACGCAATAGCGCGGAATCCTTCCACGCGAGTTCGCACACGAATTTACCGAGGAGAGCGAAGATTTAATTTTCCACCCACAGCAGACACCGGTTGACCCCGGCTCAAAGCCCTCTCGGGGGGCTGGTCGCGGCCATCGTGTTCACCCCGGCGACCCGACAACCCCCTAGGTGCCCCGACAGACGCGGGGTGCAGTGCAAGGCCCCACCCCCGTCTCTCCCCACGGGATTCCCCGAAACGTGAGGAGGTGGCCCCAGGCCTGGAGCGGGCTGTCATTTCTGTGTGGCACTTGGCCTCACCTTTGGCATTTCGGTGCATTAAACTGGGAGGTGAGGGTCATCTGGGAATGGTCAGGATGGGCAAGAGCTGAGAGGGAAGTTCGGGGGCTTATCGGTGTATTATGGTGACTGGGAGAAACGAGAGAGGGAAAGATGGACACATACAGACAGAAAAAGAGAAGAAAGGAGAGGAGAGAAGGGAGAGGGGAAGGAGAAAAGGAAGGGAAAGGAAAGGGGAAAGGGAAAGTGGGGGAGTGACAGAAAGAAATGGCAGGAAGGCAAGAAGGAGGGAAGGCAGGCAAGGAGGCAGGAAAGAAGGAAGGAAGGACAACAAGGAGAGTGAGAGAGAGAGAGTGAAAGAAAGAGAGAAGGAAGAAGATTCCTAGATAGACAGGTGGCCACAGGGGCAGCATTTCACCGTCGCGGCTGGGGAAATTCTCCTCCTTTGGAGAACCCTCCTGGCAAGCAGAGCCAGGAAGTGGGAAAGCGGAGCCTGAGCCTCTGCGGTGTCGGGCAGTCACCACAGCCGCGGCCACCGAGGTCTGTTCCGCTTGAGAGAAGTCGAAATGGGACGGGGCACAAAGGGCATTGTCCTCTGAAAGGGAACGATTACATATGGCCCATACATATCGGATATTGTCTCGCCGCGTAATGAGGGGCTCACGATCATTAGATTGGCCTTTGTTCGGTGCAGCCAACTCCCTGACATACGCTACCTCCTCTGCAAACGCCAACAGATGGGCCCTCCGACAGACGACTCGAGGCAGCAGCTGCTCCCCCCGGCCCTACGGCGCCCCGCTCGCGGGAGCGCAGCCCGGGCCGCGGAGCGACCGCACCGCTTCGCACCGCGGCACGGCACGGCGGGGGCGGGACGAGGCAGAGGGGGCGCGGGGATGCGCGGGGAGACGCGGGGATGCGCGGCGACCGCTGACGGGTCCCTCCGCTTGCCTCCGCAGGGGAGGAGCGGTACATCTGCTGGTACTGCTGGAGGACCTTCAAGTACCCCAACAGCCTCAAGGCCCACGTCCACTTCCACTGCGCGTTGAGCCACGGCCGGCCCTTCCTCCACCACGACCACGGCCGGCCCGCTGCCACCGCCTTCGGTCTGCCCCCCAAGGAGCCGCCGGCCGCCTCGCTGCGCGGCCACCCGCCGCCCGGCTGCGGCTCTCGGGAGGCCGTCAAGCGGGAGGCCACCGCCGCCTCCCCGCCGCTCTCCAAGCCGGCGCTGCCCAAGCGGGCGGCTGGCAAGGAGGAGCAGGAGCGCGCACTGGACATGAGCGTGGGGGCCGCCCGCGGGCCGGGGCCGCTGCTGGGGCCGGCGGGCGGCA
>WBMZ01009338.1:0-78773 GCA_013400975.1 Atrichornis clamosus | reverse complement strand
CTGCGGCGCGAGCGGCGGGCGGGCGCGCACCGAGGCGGCGCCGCGTGTCCCTCCGGCCCCAGCACCGCGGCGGGACCCCGGGCCTGCGCCCTCCTCCGCACCGCGGACAGACCCCGCGCCCGCAGTAAGTGCGGGGAGGGACCGGAGGGGAGGGGGGGTCCGCGCTCCGCACCCTCCAGTCCGCCCGCCCGCCCACCGCGCGAGGTGCGGGCGAGAACCTCAGCCGGGGTGACCCGCGCGGGGATTTTCCTCCCGGGAAGGCGGCGGGGTGGAGGCACGGCGGGGCTGAGGCGGGGGCTGCACGGCCTCGGCGCCCCTCAGCGCTCGGGGGTTCATCTTCACCGGGAAAGTTGGTGCGCGCGGTCGGTGTGCGGGAGTTGTTCCACTGGCGAGATGGAGGGAAATCGTGCCCGCAGCGATTTGCCGTGAACTGTTGAGAGATAAGAGACCGAATTCCCCACCGATGCGGATATAGACACCGACAGCATCCAGAGGAAGAACTGAGCTGTCGCGTAACAATTTGCGCTTGGAAACGCTTTGGTGGAAGTGGGAGTCTTTCGCGTTCATGTTCGTTTGAAAAGCGATAGCGAAAAGGGCGTGATATTTTTTGCACTAGGGAAAGGAAAAAAAAAGAAGGGAAAAAAAGACCGTGCGAGACCAAGCACCACAGCAGCCCTCGCAAGGTCATCACACTACGGGGGAGGAAAAAGTGCTCCCGATCCATGCGATCGCTCTATCGCTTTTCTTACTGCCTGTAAGGGATGTTTTTATTTTATCATTTGATTTATTTAACGCGCGAGGTGCTTGCAGGTGGGCGCGGAGTAGGTGCGGGGCGGAGGTGCCGTGCTCTTGCTATTTACTAGGGCATCAATCGGAGTGAAGATGGAGGTGGGAGGAGATAACAAAAGCTGGTGTGCGATCCTGGGCATCTCCCACACGAAGGCGTGAGAAGGAGGAGGGAAAGGAGACGGCAGGAGAGAGAATTTCATTTCCAAAGATCAAAACAAAAGGAGAAGCAGGTTGAGACAGATCGTGAGCAGCCGGGGCGGAAAGCGAGGGAGGCGATTTCCGCGCTGACCCGAGCGGAGCGGAGTGCGGGGGCTCTGCGGGGGCCGGGACGTGCGCGGCCGCGGAGGGAGGGAGGGAGCGCAAGCGGAGTCTGCCTGGACGGCGCAACTTTGCGCGCCAACATCGCTTGGAAATAAGCTGCTCGCTCCCGGGCTGATGTGCTGTGCGTGTGGGGCGAGGGGAGGAACGCCTGCCGGTATTCTGAGGGCTTCTTGCTCCTCTTCCAGCCCCCGTCGGGAAGGATCGGATCCCGGCCGCGCGGTGCGGGGGCAGCGCGGTGCTCAGCGATGCGGCGAGGACGCTGCCCCAGCGCCCGGGGTGCCGCGCCGGGACACGGGGGCTCAGCGCCGTGCGGGGCGCTGCGGGCTTCCCGCCGCCTGCTCCAGCGGCGGCTGCTAAAACGGACCCCTAGCACTGCCACCCTTCCGCAGAGCCCCGTCCCCGGCACCGCGAGTCGCGCCGCTCCTTGCCCTCTGCAGGGCTACCCGTGCCACCGATTCCCCCGGTGCGAGGCTTCCCCAGCCCGCCCGGGGCTGTCCCCACCTCCCGGAGTCCCCCGCTCTCCCCATTGCCCCACCAGGGAACGCCCCACCTCCTCTCACCCCAGCCGGGCGGTCCCCTCCCTGCATGAAGCCACCGGCAAGGTTCCCCCCACCCCAACTCTGCATTCTGTCCCCAATGCCATGAGCCTTTCCTGTGCTGGGTGTTCCCCCGGCACCTCCCTGACTTGCCCCAGCCCGGGGTGGCTGCTCCGGCCTCCGGCATGCGGAGAAACCGCTGGAGATTGGGAGGGAAAGGGGAAAGGGGGATTGTTGGTCTTACGCAACTGCACTTTCCTCCCCCCACACCCCCGGCGGAGCCTGTTCTGGGCCTTTTCGGAGTTGGGACGGGGCTCCCCGCCTTCCTCTGGCGAGGGGCAGCTCGAGCGGGGGCGGGCGGAGCTCCCGCCGCTGCAGAGGTGCCGAGCTCCCAAATCCCGCACGGCCCGGAACAAGGGTGGGCAGGTGGCTTACCTGCACCGCCAGGCTTTTCGGCTAACAAGGAAACGTGCAGATAACATGGTGATGAAAACATCTGCCCTTTTCATTAAAATTGAAAGGTGATTACTCAGACATTAGAGCCTTGGCCAATTATCAAAAGGCCAAATGTATGAATAAATTCCGTGTTCCTGTACAGAAGATGTTAATGTAACAGATGGGTTTAAGAGATACAGGTACTTCTCCCAACAATTCTGCCGGCAAAATATTTTTAGCAATATTTTGTTACTAGAGTACCTGTGAGTAGGCATTCTCTTCATATATTGGAAAGTTCAGATCTCAGAGTATCGCCACCTCTTTGTGAAGAATAAAAGATGTACATATTTTATAACCAAAATATGATATGGAACATATTCATCACAGAGAAAAATAGTGTGTGAGTAAGCTCAGTCTTTGTAAAATACATGATCCCCGGCCCTTTCAGAATACGTGCTTACTAGTAGTTGTTTCTGTGACACATTTTCAGAGTCATTAGTTTTCATTACTACCCTATTACTTGACAGAATGTCTTTCCTTTTTAAAGATCATAGTTCATTTAAGAACATCAGCCTGCTTGAGTACAGTGTTCAAACAGTACAATCCATTTCAGGTTTGTGGACTGTGATCAATTCTAATTAAAACTTTAATTATGTTTTTCTCCATTCAAACAAAGCATGAAGTAGACTGGACTAATATTGCTGTCCAAAAAAAACTAAGGAAACATGTTCTTCATCTTGGTTATGTGTTATCCCTGCCTTTTAAATAAGGACCGAATCCTTGTCTTGTTATTTATCCACAAACTTTTAAGACATAGAACTGCAATATTTAATCAGTTTTCTGGGTTGCCCTGTCTTCTTGCCCCATACAAAAGTGTAACTGCATACAGAATTACACCACTGATTTTTCAACGTGCTTCTTGTTCTGGAACGTCCAGCTATTGCCAGCACATCAGCTGTGTCGTCAAGCGACATCTACTCCGGAGTATCACGGCGTTATGTAACTCACAACCACAGAGCAAATGCCAGAGATGTCTCCGCCGCTGTCGGTCCCCTTGCGCGGTTCCCTGTGTGCCCTCCCCTGATGTATTGTGCCAGAAGTCAGAGCCGATACCCCACTACAGTACCAGCCAGAAGGAAAAGCATGCTCTGGCCAGAATGATAAGGCACGGTCTAACTGGAATGTGAAGGGGCAGGGTAGGGCAGAGCAGAGCAGAAGAAATCAGGCTGGCTCTGTAGATGGAAGCAGTGCAATGCCGCTGGCTTTGGTGCTGTTTGGAAAAGGCGCCGCATGTGTCCCCGGATGTGACATCCTGCTGACTGCAGTGTGTCTGGAGTGTGGGGGGATCCCAGCGTGCCTTCCAGCAGGGTCCTGCTCCCGGGCTGCAGCACCATGCTCCTGCAGCTCCATTGCTCCTCTTTTCAGTGTGATGCAGTGCTGTAGGCCTCTTGACTTTTCTTCCTATCTATACACTTAATATAACTGCAGGAAGGATCTAAATCTAAGAATGTAGGCTCCTTTAACAAACACATGAACGTGGTGAACTTTGTTGTGGGTAACTCCATAATTGTTTACATTTCAAGCTGTTGTCCTCGTTCTGCTTTTCAGTTTTGGAATTCTAATGTTATGTCTGTCTGCAGTATGGATTCCTAAGCTTTTTTGTATTATATCTGTGCCTCACGCTTCTATTTTAGATACTCAGTTCTGTCAACTTTTGCAGATTCCTATAGATTTCCAGAATTGTATGTCACTTGATCAAGTAGTGCTGGTCCATCCTCTAATTGAGAATCAAACGGCAATGTACAGTAATTGAAGTTAGAGTTAGAAAATTTAAAATGTGGTAGACAAACTTGTTTTTAAAGTACTAGGAATTGAAACACGTAGCACTTACCCTGAGCAACTATGCTCCTTGTCTGTGATCTTAAACATTGTCAGCACTGGTCTTCATCCTTTTGTATTTCAGAAGTATTGTTTTACCAGTGTGGACTGGGGCTGAATGCCCTTTTTTCATTCAAGTGGTCTATAAAGAAGTTTATTTCCAAGTAGGTTTGATGGCCCAGAGATTCTGTGCTTTCCTTTAATTTTGTCTTGCATTGATAGAGAAGCAGTTGTCTTCCTGCATTATTTCTCATGCCTAATTTTGACTCAGACTTCACTGTAATGAGCCTAGACCATGGGATCGGTCTGCATTTTCTTGTGGGTCCCCATTACCTGCATTTGCATACTTTTAGTCGTTCTCTACATCCTTGGCCTTTTTCGTTCTTCCTTCGGAGTATAATTTTGTTTCTTCTTTCCGTGTGCTTTCTTTGCATCTTTGGATCACTTTCCTCCTTACCAATTAACTTGGTTGTTTATTTCTTCATTGGGAAAGACCATGGTTTTCTCTGTAGCTTCTCTCCATGGCATTTCTGTGAGCACTGTGTGATACAGGAGTACAGCACCAACAGGGAAGGCTGTGAGCATTTGCAGTGCTGGAAGATGTGAGGATCCAGATGGGCTCCCAGCACAGGGCGGCGCTTTCTTACCTCAGCTCCAACTCGTGTCTTTGTTCACAGAGAGAAAGAATCTTTTGAATTTTGTGCTGTTGCTCTGGGAGTAATGGCTACAAACCTTTTCAGAGAAAATGAAATGGGTGATAAAAAGGTTACTTGTTCATGGAATGCAAAATCTCTGGGTAGTGCTACAAATCCATATTGCTTTTTAAGTTACAAATTCCTAAGAATATATATGTTTGGTTTTTCCTTTTAACTGTGTGGGTATTATCCACAAGGTCTCTGCTTTCAAGAGCTTTTCCACATTTGGATGTGAATGTGAATCAAAGGACAATAATACACTTGTAGGAAATTAAGGCAGATTGTTAGAGATGGTCTCATAGATGAAAGTTGTAAAATGTAAGTAGTTTCAAGGAGACAATTGAAGGAGAAAAAGATAAAAACAATTTGATAGTCAAATTCACTGATGTGTTTATAAAAATATCAGATGTTTTTCTTTGTGGTTATTCCCCTGAGGAAGGAACAGAATATGGTCTGTAAAATAACTTGTAAAACCACAGCTAATTGAAATAAATGGTGCTCATTGGGAGTGAAAAGAAAACTGCATCTTTTGTTGAACTAAGCATGATGTATTCAAAAAGTATGATATCAGGGACAAAGGAATAAGCATTACAGATATTACTGAAGATTTTCTCCCTGAAATAAACCCCATGAAGGCACATTTTCAATCTCAGACTGTAAAAATTTAATGGAACGTATTAAAATGTTCCCAGTTTCACTGTTTTGAAAGAGCAAGAGTTTGCTACATTCTTGAGTTTGTCAACAATCTATGAGTTTCTAGTAATGAGAAGTGATAATTTGAGATTACCAAGTGGATCTTTTAAGATAATTATAATAAAATAATTTCTTAGTAGGAAGATAAAGAATTTTAAAATCACTGTATCATCACAAAGCCATTTGAGGAAGATTTTCTACACAATCAGCATTACAAGAATCTGAATTGATGTGCAGAAAAAAACCCAAGCAGTAATGGTGATATTTATAACTTTTACACTAACATATATATGAGATACTAAACTTTTTGACTAAAATGGCCTTTAATCACTTTTGGCATAAAGCAGATTTAATTTTAAATAATTGGTGATTTCAGAGAAACATCACAGTTTTTATGCAGCACTACTAAATACCAGAAAGAATTGTTTTACCTATTTCTTGTTCACTATCTTGAACTTCTCAAAGTTCGTTTATGAAAAGATGTAAAAACTGAGATCCATAGTGGTAAGACTTACGCATAGTATTGAAAATTTTTTTTGGTCAAGGTGTTTTCATACTGTACTTAGGCCTCAAAAATAGTACAATTTTGTTTTAACTCCCAGTGTGTTGAATCAACCAATATAATAACAACCAATGGCACTACGGTTGTTCAAACTTTGACTGTACAGGTCAAAATGTATGCTCAGGAAGAAAACAGGTTGTGACAGTAATTTGACAGAGCTTTTAGACTAATAAATATATGGCTCTAAAACTTTTGAGGAAAATTACTTTTATTAATTTTAACTTGTAACTAAATAGGAAGTTTTATTCTAGAGATGAAAGCTTGTGGGTTCATAAATGTTTAACTCTGCAAGGGAGATTAATGAACATTTTAACCATGTCTAGCAGAGTCCATAGCATTTGACTCAGTGACGCCTCTTCTTTCCTGTTCGTGAAACGCATACAAATTTTTTTAGGAAAAAAAATTGGTCTTGATTTAAAGCTCATGGAGAATGGAAAATGTATCTCTTCTCTCTAAGCTTTTTAGTAATTAATTATCCTTAGTGTTAAAGTGTCTTGGTTCTGGACTTTGTTACGAGTTCTTAAATCAATCAATCCCCAAAGTATTTGAAAAAATACTAAGCCTAAAGAGATCAGCTGTTGAGCCAGGTGTGTGTAGAGTACCTATGGCTTGATTTTAATATCTAAAAATAATTTCACAAAGATAATATGTTACTGAATTTTATTTTCTTTAATGAAAAACTAGTGTTTCACTTCATAGAAAACATTTTTACTCAAAAGTAGATATGAAATCATTCACTGTAAGATGGAATCAAATAGCTGTGAGGAGAGCTGAATATTATCCTTTTTGTGAACTGCATTTGAGAGTATACGTGATTTAATTAGACTTTATTCAGAATGTAGTCCAAAATTAGAAAATCTTGTTTATAAAAGCTCTTACAATACTGCATATTTCTCAGTACTCTTATCTGCTATATTTAGAAATACAAAGTAACTGAAGACTCTTACAGAATGAAACTGGAGATATTAGTTAGTAGTTAGAATTAAAATGCTTTTGTTTTTTAGTAGAAGTTGGTATTTGTAGAGAAAAAGTTAAAATTTTCCAAAGTTAGTGAAAGTGAACATTTTTACAATGTTTCAGCACTGAAATTAAAATCAACTTTTATAACGAATACTGACAAAAAATTATTTTTACAAGTATTTTTAATATCCAGCACATATCTAGTTTATATCATTATAGTTGATGTTCTTTCAATGCACCAGAATATACACTGTATTTTTTTTTTAATCAGTCATTTTTTCTTTTAAATATACATTTAAAAAAATAATACAAATTAGTACCAACATTTGGGAATGGTCTTGAAATGCATGTTTTGAATGGCATAAGAGGTTTTCGATCTGGAAGTATGATAGCCTGGAAAGGAATTTGATGCATAAAACATCTGATGATTTTTGCAAACCAGACTGATTTATACAAAAGGACTGTATCTTCAAATGTCTAACAAAGTTTGACCAGTATTTTTCATCTCTTTTTTTTTGTTACGGTTTTGTTGTTGTTGTTGTTTTGTTGTTTTGGTTTGTTTGAGTTTTTTTTTAATCTGAATTGGACGTGTCACATCGACCATATTGTAAGGTTGAAGGATGCTCTGCAAAGAGCTCCAGTCGTCTTGGAATCTGGTCTCTGGCATTCATACAGAAAGAGCAAATTTAGATTGGTATGAAATCAGTATGTTATGTGTTTTCCCTTGTTAAAACTTTATATTGTGCATCCTTAAATAAAGAGAGTCAAAGAATCACAAACTTTTTTCATATGTATAAAATGATACAAAATATTCTTGCCTGCTTCTGTCAGTGAAATCCTAACAATACAGCTGTATTACTGAAATGTCAAACTGCTTAAGGGAAGTAGCTTCTAAGGCTCCATTTTCCTCCTCAGGTATGGTAAGAAGATCACAAAGTAGCCTTTCTCATTCTTCATTAACAAGTTTTGTTTGCAAAAGTTGTTCCCCTGGGTGAGTTCTTAGCTATTTAGTACAATGGCTATTGTTTATTCATTTTAATTCCTGTTTGGGAAAATAGGATGGTTGGATCCTTTTACATTTTTCTCGAGTGTCTGCCACAAAGAGGTGCTACTGGAACACAGATCAGTAAGTAATACTTGTTTCTCTGTGATTTAAGAGGTGAATGTTACTCAATCAGGCTTCCCACTCTGTTATATGAGAATGTAATCCTGAAGAGTCAGCAGCTACCAACTACCTCATGTTTTATCTCATCCTTAGCTTTTACTGATCCCTTTTTTCCTCCTACTCTGTCTCTGCTTTCTGTCTTCTTTGACTCTGCTCCTAAGGTCTTCAGTTGCCTAAGAGTCTCCCTCTCCCTGATGATACTGGCTGTGTGTGTTTCACTGTGGTGGATGCCTCCTTCATCTTGCATTTTAACTGTGGTTGTGTGTTTGTTTTTTAAACTGTGAGCTTTATAAAACAAGGATCTGGCCTTTGCATATGTTCTAGAGAGTGCAGCTGTATGTACAGTGCTGTAAGGGTAAATATTTTTATTAAAATTTTGACAACATGTAAGATATACTATACCTACAACCTGTGCAGAAAGGTAAGGTGCATGTACAGGTATTTCGTGGAGTGACTCAACCAACCCATGCCCGATAGCAGTGACTTTGTCTCCTGCAAAACTAATCAGGATATGTTCATACTGCAGTCAGTAGGTTGTGAAAGAAGTATGCTGACATAGTCAGACTAGCTCTAAATCAAATATATGATGTACCTGCAACAAACCAGACAAGCAGTGCAGTGCTTAGCATGGCTGATATACTCAAGTCTTCACCCTGCCCTTGAGCAGGTTACACCACGTTCTCCTTCACCCTGGTGGGGCTGCTTGCAGTGGCAAAGCCGGAGAGTTGGAAGCTGGCTGAGGCACACACTGTCCTCCAGCTGCCGGGCTGCAGTGTAGATGCACCCTAGAATATGTCCAAAACAGCTGGGTTTGTATCCAGGTATCTCTACATATATACCAAGTGTCTGGTATTTTCAAAGAGAAGTCTGTAAGAAGCCACAGTACAATGAACAGTGAACAGATGTTGAGTACAGCTGTGTTCTTTCTGTGTGTCTGTCTGCTTTTCCTGTTGACTCGCTCTCTTCAGTGCCTTAACTCTGTATCAGCAAGACCCAGGGTATTCTTGTAAATCTGCGTTGTAGAAACACAGCATATGTTGGGTTTTTTTTCTGGGTTGTGGAATGTTGGGGTAGGAAGATTCAATATAGGAGACTGAACATGTTAGAATAATTTAGCATAACATACTCTGTGTTTTTTATTTCTGCGTACTGCTGTACATGGTTCTCCTCTTGGTATGTACCTACCATCCAGTGCCGTAACATCTGTGTTGTCAACTCACTTAACAAAATCTATCCATGCAAATCCTTCAGTTACAAAGCAGTTCGCTTTCTTTACACAAGATTGAGCTAGAGAACAGTCTGCTAGTTACTTGCTATTGTTGGTGAAATACATTATTTTAGATTATTACCTCCTTCAAATATTTGTAACTGAATGTAGATTTTTTCATACTGTGCAACTGTAAATAAATGAAAACAATGTAACAAGGTCCTGAATTGTTGCATGAGAAATCCATGGTAATTATAAAATATAGGAGTAATTTTTAATTTCAATATCAAACAGTCCTATCATTTTTTGTATTGCTCTTTTAACGTTGCTGAAATACAGCTAGTCAATTTAAAATAAAAAAAAAAAACACTGCAACTTAATGTGCTTCAAATATAGGAAAAATAGCTGTGTCTGACTATGACTTGAGTTTTAGTGGGTGTCTTGTATTGCACAGTCGCCTGAGGAGGAGACAGAGATATTTTTAAAATTGCACTTTCTTCCATATAAATTGCAAGGTCTTGCAATATGTGACTCATTTTGGCTGCTAGCATCTCCCTGTTGCCAACAGGGGTGTATTAGTGAAGACCAATAACAATATATCAATGTCAGCTCATCTCCAGATAAAAGAAAGGGTTCATGAAATGTTCAAGGTTGTTCTGGTGTTATATGTAGCAGAGATAGCTGGAGATTGTAATTCTCAGTATAGCCCACTAAACTCAACCATTTACTGTTGACAGCATTGATATATTCCTAAGGGCTTCAGCATCTGAAGCTGTGTGAGACAACTAACATATTCCATTATTTTTGCAATTCTGCATTTTGTCATTCAGTAATTTATGAGATTCTCAGTTCTACACAGCAGCCTGTAGCCATTCAGTCTTGTACTTCTGTTTTCCTTCGAAAATGTCTTCGAAAATGCAGAAATTAGCATTTTTTGTTTGTTCTGAATGAACAAAGTTAGTAGTATCTCTCTGGACACCTGACTAATGAGGCATTCTTCTATAAACATTGAATCTGCGAAAATGAACCAAAAAAAAAAAAGGTAGGAAATTCACAAAAGTTATAGCAGCAAAGTCACTGTCTGACAACTGTGCTATGATAGTTTGCCATCCTTCAAAAATTCATATTACAGTAAAAGTGAGTTAGATGTGGTTGTACAGTGAAAAGAAATTTATGCCATCAGTGGGTAGTGGCATTAGCAGCACTGTGGGCAAATACTGACACCAAGAAGTCCTTTGGGACACATGGAAGGGTGGCTTGATGGTGCTTCACTGTTAAATAACCCCAAAGAGTTAAATGGGAAGTAGAGATTTATGAATCAGTCCCATCCTGAAGTAGCTGGACCAAAGTCTAAGGCCATACAAATGTGAGGATTCATTCTGAGAGCTGATCTGTCTGATCCCTACCGGAAAAAATTAGATCAAGGAATGGATTTGAATAGTGCAAAGTACATGCTGAAGCACCAAAACACTTCTGTGAGTGATTAGATTTCAATACATGGGGAAATCTGTTGCTTTGAACACAGAGTTGACTAGAAATGTAGGTGTAAGTGTTCAGCAAGCTCATAGCCTAAAGAAGATGAGACTCGAGGGGGAAAAAGGGAAGGTGTGATCGTGAATCATGACAGAGATGTAGGCCGGATCAGATCTGTGAGGACTGCAGTGCTAGGGAGATTCATTTTAAATGAATCAAAGAAGGAAGGGAGAAGTGAGGAAAACAAGTAGGGTAACATTTGAAGATAGCAGAAGGCAAAGGTGTCAACATCTAGGAAAGACTGAGGACTGGAGAGTCTCTCACAAAAAGGGTGATTAATGCAAAAAGTACTAACAGATTCACCCTTTTTCGTGATTTTTTAGGTGGTGTGAGAAAACTTTGCAGGGAAAATTTGAATTTACAGGAAACATTGAATTGAGTGACAAATCCAGCTGGTTCTTGCCATTTTTCTCTGTACTGCTTCTTCAGATGATAGACAAGCTGTATCAGAACTGTACTAGGGCAGAGGCATCTGAGTTAGGTGCTCAGAGGAAGCCTTACTGAGATGCCAATAACTAGAGCTGTGATAACTTTTCTTATTTTGTATGTCAGATGGGTGATAGATGTAGCTGTTGGGAAAGAGGAGAACTGAGATGGTTTTAAGTCACATACAAGTAAGTCCTAAAAATGACCAGAGAAACACCTCCAGTGCAGACTCTCTCTGGCAGTGAGCTCTGTGGGGGTGCAGGGGAATTTGCTCATCTAGAGGCATTTGGGACATGAAACTAAGTGGGGAGAAGGATTGAAAATTAAAATGTGAAGTATTTGCATAAGACTTTATGTGTTCTCTCATCATATGATTCATTGATCTTATGACTGAACAGCTGCTCTTAAAAATTCTGCTTTTCTGAAGTAAAAACCTGTTTGGAGCACTGATTTTGAAGTATTTATGTGACAAGTTGCTCATTGTTTTGCATTTGTATTTATGTGCCATGTAGTTTTTCACTGCTGATGTCACTTCTAAATGGGATATGACAACTGAGGTATGGGCAAATTTATAGAATTTAACATGATTTCATTCACATGATAACACAGAAGGCAGAAACACACCTTGTCCAAGAGCTTTTAGAAAACTGATGGCAAAGCAGAGGATGGAATCCAAACCCCTGATTCTCAGAGAACTGTAGACCCTTTTTTGCCCATGTGCTTGATCACAGTGCTATAAATTATGTTCCTGTCATAGGAGGAACTCAGTTATCACTGATAAATTGAAAAAGGCTGCACAAAACCTCAAAAATTTTCTCGTTGTTACAAGTCAAGGTGGAAAAACACTTGGCAATTGTGTAAACTTTTCACCTATAAGCAACAAGTATTTCAGTGCTGTAAAGGCCAATCTCTTCCTTCAAAGAATTGTTCATACACTTGGTGATTGTCTTCTGTCAGGGAGACAAGTAGTACAAGATTTGCTGGTGGAGTGACCACATCTGGGGTTTTAAAAGAACAAAGATGCAGGACGAGAAATTTGGATGAAAGCAGTGTCCCATTGGACTTTTGGTGTGACACTGGTCTGCCCTGAGCGAAATGTGATGTCTGACCAGCCCAGCTCCAGGAGATGTGCGTTCCTGACAGCGGGAATGTGGACAGTGGCACTAACTTGAGCTGAGCTCTCCATCCGGCCCAACCCAGCCTTTCCTGGCAGGGCTCTGTGGTCACATCTGATAGAAAGGGAAGCTTTCGCCATTGCTTCACTTTCCTGTTCCCCTTTCCTATTTTTTTGTGGTTTAGCTTGCCCAAATGACCCTTTTTTTTATTTCTGAGTGAAGTGGCATGATGAGGTTTTTTCATCTACCTTGCATGTGGCCATACAAATCCTAGGATACAGACAAGACATTAGGAAAGGAGTTATTTCCAAAAATGAATATGGTTCTTTGGAGAACATAACCTTTTTTGGCAGCAGAACTGGATTGTGTCAGGTTAAAATCAGTGTGTAATCATCCTCCCGTGGTGCAGTGGGACCAATACAGACTTGTTGTTGTTGTCTGCCAGTGACCTGCTCCTGAGGCTTGTCTTTCCTCTCGGCTCTCTGGCGTACTTGGTCGAAAGCTAAACAGTGCAGTTCAGTAATATTGGCTAACCTTATAAATTCTTACAGAAGCAAGTGCTTGTGTTTGGTTGATGAACTAAAAATTTAACAAAAGTATTAATGAACTAAAAGTAATAAATATTGCATATCTTAAACTTAAATCGTTAGTATCACCACCAGTCTAAATTTGGAATATTTATATAGTGGGAATGCTTTTGCTGCTGAGATGCGTCGGGTGTTGTTGTGATAATGATGATCCACTTGGACTAAAGCTGATGAGGAGTAGAACATGGATTGGGCTCTTTAAGTAGGTAGTGAGGAGGTGTATGTCTCTGTTATCTCTGGGTTTTAATTACACTGGGTTAATTACATCATTGTATTGCATTTACATACAATTCTTTCGTCAGTTTTAATTATTAGCTTAGCCATAGTCCTTGACATATTTTTCCTTCATAGGCTTTTGCATAAAAACATACAGGTGTCAGCATGCTCATTGCACACGCACACAAGTTGTCAAAGTACTATGAAAAAATAAGGTCACACCAGTTTCTCATTTGGATTTGAAGCTGTCCTTTAGCAAGAAGCATGAGACTGACCCATATGCTTTGTACCATACAGCTAAATAAATGGTAGAGCTCTCTTACAATGTGCAGCCAAATTCCATTTTAGACAGGCTTTGTAGCTTTCCTTCTTGGGCATGTGAAGCATTACCTGGAAATCAGTTTGACTGTGAATGGACAGAAATGTGAGGATTTCTCAGTACAATGCAGTGAACAGGAGTAACCAGTTGTGTTCTGCTAGTCCGTGGGTTGTGCCTGAGATTTGTCGCTGCAGTAAGAGTTGGCAGGAGTGGCTGTTACCTGTTCTTGCTTGTTTCAGAGGGGAATGGGTGTGACAAAGTAAAGACCAAGACCTGGTAAAAACAGGTTTTTTGAAAAGTACTAGAGCAGAAGAATAGGGAAGGTGTGTATTTTATGTGGAATGGTCCAGAAGTTGTGTGCTACCTGTTTTTCCTTTGAAAAATCTCCGGCTTCTTTGGTCAACTGTGGGTGAACATTACTTCTCACTTATTATTATGGCAAAAATTTTTAAAATTGAGTCATCTGGACACCAATCACACTGGATACAAGCCAATTCAACTCCATCAGGCTCCATTAAGTTGTTATTAAGTGCTGTTAGCCAAGTCCACATTATGGAAGACAAAAGAAAATCTGCCATATGTAAGAGTTGGTTGTGCAATTTTTTTTCAGCACATCAAGAGCCAGGAGGTTGTACAGCAAACTTTACAATCAGGTGTGTATTCTAAAAGTAGAACTGCAGAGTCTGGTTGTTTTTCAACAACAGAACTTGCCAGTTTTATTCTGCTCCTGTAGCTTCAGACTGCTCAATGGGACTTTTTATCACTCTAAAGGAAAAATTTAATGGTATGCTTTAGCTGTAGTGGGACTTTGCTTTGGCTGGAACAGCCCTGCATCCCATGGCTAGCTGAAAGGGCTCAGTTACTTGATACTTCACTTACTTTTTCTGCCAGAAACACTTTGACAGCACATGCCTTAGTGTGTCACTGCAGTATAACTTGTTCCCGGGGAGCAAATGAACAAGCAGGCAGGAAATGACCATCCTGCCTCTCTTCCTGGTCAGCTTGCATCGATTAGTAGGCAAGGCAGCTCCCTGCACTCTGCCATTCCTGCAAGGATTTCCCATATCTGTCTTCCATTCAACCAAAATTAAAACAAGCTGCAAGTAGTGGAAAGGAAGAACATGGCTGGTGGGAAGTGGCAAGCAGGGCTTCCTGTGGTGAGCAGATGAAGTAGCTGTTCAAAAAGATTGTGATAGGAAGATACTCACTAGCATGAAGCTTACTCTTACCAGATGGTTTCTTCTGGTTTTGTGTCAGGTAATAATCTCCTGTGCATCTGCATTGCTTATGTTACCTTATGTCTAGATTGCTTTGGACTGAAATAAATATTTTCTTGGCTGGGGAGTGGATGGTGTGAAGTGAAGCCCAGAGGATGCTGCTGAGGTCCTGCTGATGCATCTGGTGTGGGCATAGCCAGCCAGCATCAGAGTCATCCTGGGGACAAGCCCAGGAGCTGGAGCAGTGCACGTGCAGGACACAACTCACCTCAGCACCCACCAACAGCTGGCACCTGCCTTGGAGGAAAAGGTTCGTACTTGTCTGGGTCACACACAGACTTAGGATATTGTGCCATTACCTCTGCTCTGTAAGTTGTCTCCCGGAGAGCCTAACTTACATTTGCCTACACTATTCATGAAGGAATTTACAAATCTACCTCCTACCTCTGTGCAGAACCTCCATATGGTATCGTATGGAGAATATAAAGTTTATAAAGTATTCAGCACCAGTGTGCATAGCTTGTGCAGGGATTTAGGGATCTGTGGGGATTCTTTTAAAGTAGGTTTAGTTTAATTTAAATTAACTTAATTTAAATATTTTTAAAAGGATTCTACAGCTCACTGCAGAATCTTTAACTCTTTTGATTATTTTTATGTGGTAATTCTCCTTCCATTGTAGACTGGTTTGGGTTGGAATGGACCTTTCCACTAGACAGGTTACTCAAAGTCCCATCCAGCCTGGTCTTAAACTTTTCCAGGATGGGGCATCCACGGCTTCTCTGAGCAACCTGTTTCAGTGCTTCACCACCCTCACAGTAAAGAATTCTAGTATTGATTATCCATTATAACAATTAATAAATAATATGAAATTTAATTCTGTTAGTATCTAGGTCCATGGATCTTACACATTCTATGTATAAGGTTCTAGGGAAATCCTGTAGCAGCCTTCCAGCACCAAAAGGAGTAAAGCTGGAGAGGGAGTTTTTACAAGGGCATAGAGTGATAGGACAAGGGGTAATGGCTTCAAACTGAACGAAGGTAGGTTTAGATCAGATATCAGGAAGAAATTTTTCACTGTGAACATGCTGAGACAATGTAATAGGTTGCCCAGAGAAGTTGTAGGTGCCATGTCCCAGGAAATGTTCAAGCCAGGTTGGATGGGGCTTTGAGCAGCCTGGTCTAGTGAAAGGTGTCCCTGCCCATGGTGGGGGTTTGGAACTGGATGATCTTTAAAGTCCCTGCCAACCCAAATTATATGATTCTATGTAAAATGAGAGCCCACATTTTTGTAATAAAGTGAATACCAAAGAGAAGTTCTCCTGTTCCTGATGTTCTTTGGGAAAAGCTATTCCAAAATAGTTCTACATATAGGTACTCTTAGTCTAGGGAGTTATTCACTGGAAACATACTGTATTAATAAGATGCTTTTCTGAAGAATAAGGAAGGAATGAGAATGTTGTCACCTTGAATTTCTCAGGAATACCTTTTGTAGTTCATACCCACCACCAATTTTAACTATTCTTTGAGTATAGACATGTTCGTAGTGATTGAATCATTAAAGTGTTTGAAGGAATTACAGAAACTTGAAAAATACCAGTTACCAAGGCAGTAAAAGGACTTTTCTATACGTAGGAATAGAAAGCTATGTCTGAGACTGAAACCAGAGCTCCATAAATGGTGTTGCTGCACATCATGTTCCTACTCACAAAATCCAGGAGGCAATTACCTGGCTTTATTAGGCACAAAAGAAGGGCTGTCCCAGGAAGAAATTACCTCATCCTGAGGTTGGAACTAGGACAAAACTCCCTGATCCTGAGAAAGGTATATTTACCTTTCTCAGGGTTTCCGTGCTGTGACAAACCGCTCCTGAGGCAATTGGTGGTTAATTGGTGGTTAACATCTCCATTTTGTCTCAGTGGCACAGTCAGGCTCAGTTCTTTTTCCAAAAGCTCAACATTGTCTGAAATGCCACCATGTGACCCCTGGAGCTTGCTTGAAGCTTGACAGACAGCCTATGCTGTTTCCAGGGTGCAGGAAACATTAGGAAATACTGACAAGATCAGCGTGACAAAATAAATAGTATTCTCCAGCTGCTCTTTGCCTTACTTTGAAAACATTACTTTTTATGGCCACAGGTTTTCCAGTGGGAAACACTGAATACAGTTCAGGAACAGCTTTATCTAGGCTTCCACTGGTCCTAACTCCAAGAAACTGTTTGTCTCCTTACATTGTAATGGTGCTAGAACTAATTCTGTTTTCTGACATAAAATCACCCCTGATTTAGTGCCTAAGGCTGCTAATGTTAGTGCTACATTAGAGATCCACATCAGCATTTTTGATGAATAAATAACTGTTGCATTACATCTGTATCTAATATCCTAACTCAAAGATAGCATTTGTGCCACATTTAATGGTATTTGGTTATCTAAAAAGTGCTCTGTCAGAGCATGACACAGGTATCTAGGTGGTGTAGGGTTGCTATTTATATCATAGTGCTCTACAAATATTAATGACACCGTGTTTCAGAGTGAGCTATAGCCATAAACCTGTAAAATAACTCCCAACAGTTCATCTTGATAGTCTGTTGAAATTGGACTGCTCTGACTATACCCCCTTCAGGCTCACTGCCAATCTCATATTTTATCCTGAAATTCCACAAGGAGACACTCAAAATAAACACTATACTAGCAACTGCTTGAATTATACCTAAGGCAGTAGCAAGCATCAGTTTCACTTTAGCCTCTCTGTGGCTTTCTTGAAAATCCATGAAGTTTGACCTTTTGAATACATTTTGCTCTTATTTATTCTCCCTGTTGACTGCAGTAGGAACTGAATGAGCATAGCTGAGAAGAGAATGGGTATATCATAGATGCTAACCTGTTACCACTAAATTAGCCCTGTTAGTCTCACGTTGCCCAGCACCAGGGACTTTATACACTGCAGATCTCCTCACTAGCTTGCTTTCAGAGTAGAAAAATACAGCTATTAGATTTGTTTTTGAGTTTTCTAAGGAGGGGAAAAAAAAGCAACCTAGAGACTGCAGGGTTATTCCAGGCACCATTTCAGAGATGTTCAGCTTTCTGTTCAGCAAATGCTTTTTCTTTGCTTATTTTGAATATAACTGATCTTGTAATTCACTATTAAATCCTAAAGGTGATAAAATAGCCCATCACCAAGGTCAGTATACCCTTGAATCAGACAGGTTTGCTAATTTTAAACTTCAGTGTTTTTCAGAAAGTAGCGTGTTTAGCAAGAATAGGAGAGGTAGAATGTGGGGTTGGGACAATACGAGTGTTCACACATCGCTGCCAATGAAAGCAAAGCTTACCGGTCTAATTTTAGGCTTTTCAGCCTTGGTATTGTTCCTTACAGCACAGTTATTTTCCATATGATACAAAGCAGTCCTTTTTTTTTCAAGTTTTATAAACTGCTTTAGAGAACAAAAGCAAGGACGAAGTGAGTATATGTCATGGGTGAAAGCAAATCAAAGTAGGCTAAGTAAGGCTGAAGTTAGTGATGATTGCGTGCCAGTTCTATAGTCAAAGGACAATTCTTAAGAAAAGCAAGAATCTGGAGAAACATGTCACCAGACCTGGAAGTAAAGAGAGTTACACACTATCTTAATTGGGACCCTTGCCTGTGACTGGATTTGATTCAACCCATTTAATTAATTTACACTGTGCTCAGATGCCAAGTAAGTTAGTCCTCTTAAAAAATGTCAAAATGACCTGTGCTATTTGGAGAAGTAGGACTTTTGGGGTACCTGCCTCTCTCTCAGTGCTCCAAACTAAGCATTGCAGATGCAATGGGGATGTTACAGCTAAATCTTTATATAACACCAGATGGATGCTATTTTCTAAAGTTCACTTTTACTGATACATTTATACAGAATTAGTTTATAGAATTATAGAAATATAATACTGTATAAATGTTTGTATTCTTTCCTGTAGATTAATTACCAAGAACTGGAGCCATTTGATACTAAGACATACCCATGGAAGTGTCAACAATGGTACTAACCTGTCAAGACTGTCAAAAATACTTTTAAAAATAATTAAGTTTCCATAGTCCCCATTTTTAAGCTAAGAGAAGCTTATTAACTGAGTGAATATATGACAAAGAAATCAGAGAACACAAAACTGAGTGATGTTTGTAGGTAAATCTATTTGAAACTGGTTGGTAACTGGCTGTGTTGGCAGAGCTTCTTGGGAAGAGTCTGTGCAGGGGCTGCTGTAACACTGAGTTGGTATTAATGTCCCACGAGCTCAGCAAAGCTCCACTGGCTCCTTGCTGGGCTTCACCAACCACACAGTGCTGAGGTTTGCAGCACAGTTTAGCTGAAGGCTCTGCAGTTGTCCTTGAACTGGGAGAGTCGTCTCAGTCTGAGCTCTGGGTGTAGAATATTTTCCCATGCCATTCTAGCTCTCTAGGAGTTAAATGTTTAGTCTAAACTAATTGTGTAGGCTGTTTTTGTTAGTCAAACAAGATTAGGCATTTCCAGAGAGCAATTAATCCCAGTCACCTTGTATATATACTTTTAGCATGGTGCCTCTTGGTGAATTGGGTGCCTGTTTCTCTCCATTGCACATTGGAGCCTTGATGACTATTTTAGATTAGGTATCCAACTTCTAAATGGCTGCCACCCAGGTAGAAATAACCTGGATTAATCAAGTTCCCTGCTACTGACTATAATAACTTCCGTGTTATTATTCTGTGCATGATTTGTGGATGCTGTGTTAGAGAAGAAGAATCTTCTTGGTTTGCTGTGCAGAAATTTCAAATGGTTTGACATTAATAGTACAATTGCTCAGTTTTCTGTTGTTCCTGGTCATATGAAAGTTTAAAAAATTGTGACATTTTTGTTATTTACTGTAATTATTAATAATATATTTTAAAAGCATTTTAATTCACTTTTGTTATGGAACAGATTAAGTTAAAGACTGGCAGTCTTGGATGGTTTTCTGGATTCTGGCCAGGTTCTTGGAGTCATAAATCAAGGTGGCTCTTTTCAAGTTAAAGAAAAAAGTGTTTCTAAGAAAGTTTGCAGCACCAGTACTGGAATACTGTGGAAACGTGACATTAACAAAGAATAAACCAACTGTCAAGTGGCTTTATTTGCAGGTAGGCACTAATTTGATGGAAAATTCAGGACAGTAATCAGTTGTTTGGGAGATTACAGCTCCTCAGGGCTTTAGCAGGCTTGTCAGATCTAATTTTTTTTTTCCTTTTTTTTTTCCTTTTTTTTTGACATGGACCTATATGGCAAGCAGAACAGAGGAATAAACTGAATGCTCCTCCTAATCTTAAAAAAAGCTTTTCCTAGATGTTCTGATTGGATTTTTTTGAGAAATACAGCTAGTTCTTAAAAGACAAAGTACAAATGCTAGTGACACCACACCTCTGACCCCAGTGCCTTTTCCATTTCATTATATCCTTTGATTGGGCACAGGCTGGCAGCAGCAACATTCAGGTTCCTTCTGCATTTGTTCGGGGAAAAACAAACAAAACCAATTTTAGCCTCTGCCGAGAAATCTGGGCTCCCTGAGTGCTTTCTCTTCTGACCAGTCTTTGGTGATTTAGAGTAGCTGGAGATTGCCCACATGTGAGGGAAGCAAGCGTTTGTATCAGTCTTGTCCTCCCCGTTGCATCTGCACCCCCCACCTGTAAAAATCATGGTATTTCTTCGGTGGCTGCCTAGGGTTGTTTAGGCTTTACACAACATAATTATAAGCTGTATAATTCACTTAGCTTTACAACCAGTTTTTTAACATCAAATGCTCTCCAATATTTTATAGTTTCCAGCATCATTTAAACATGCTGAATCCTGCCGCCATCCCTCCCGTTCAGCCTCTGCCTCTCTGAGAGATGCTGACAGCCCCGCTCCCAGCCTGGGCACCCATCCCTCTCCACTCTTTGGGAGTGGTTGTGTTATCTTTGTGCCTGGAGATGCCAAGACTGTTTAAATGTCAGGAAGATGTTGCCCAGAGAAATTCCTCTGCAGCTTAAACAAGCCTAACTCTGGTTTTTTTCCCTTGTGCATCCACCTTGCATGCTATGAATATTGCTGCTCTCACTGCTTTTGCTGATGAAAAGCCAGAAAAGGAAAAGACAAAGTACAGATAAAACACCAGGAGTGTTAAGAATTAGCATTGGATAGGGAGTAAGAACCAGATAGCAAGGAGAGAGGGAAGGAAAGTGGAAGAAAGAGTCAGGATGAGCTGGCACAGATTTAGTGGAACTGGCTTGGCAAGCATGCTGCCAGGGAGCCAAAAGTACAGGGAAAAGCCTGGACAAGGAAGAAGAAGAGGGACAACACAGGCCTGAGATTTACAATCGATTTGCTGTTACCTAAGCGTCTGTTACTGACAGCAGAGCCATGGTAATGCTGTGTAGGCATTCCTAATGCTGAGCACGTCTGCATAATAAAACCAGCTTAGCCTATATTTATTGTGTGTGTACATCTATGCGTGTTGTTGTTTCTCAGCAGCACTTAGAGCCCGTCATTTCACCGGGCTGCTCAGGCACGTGCCGTACCCCACTCGGGCAATGTGCGCTCACAGCTGGGCACTCACGGGTACCCAGGACTACTTTTTATATGATACAGGATTATTCATGTGCCTGGCTATTTTTATGAAGAATCAAATGCCGACCTGAATGTTCCACAATGGCAATGTGTGAGAAATTGGGACCTTCAAAATGTTAAGAAGAGGTAGCACTAAGACAAGGCATAGATTCACGGTGTTAGCAAGTTCAGCCTATGGCCTGCTTTGTATGCTGGTGTCATATTCTTAGAAAGTGAAGGTGACAGAGTTTAAGTTGCATTTTGAACAGGGAATGCAGCAACTAAATACTTGAGGTGAGATTTGCATAGCTATTTAGGTACCTGGTGAGATTTCTTAAGAGCACTCAAGCTGCCGGAGAGATGCTTGATACATTTATACTGAACATCACCTTGATTTACTTGAATAGAAATGAACCAAGTCAATTAGACAACAGTACCTACATTAGCCAGTAGTCCAGACCCATAGAAGCACTTAGATGTTTTTGTAAAGCTGGCTCCTTACACCACTTGCCTTGAAGTCTACATTTTCCTTTCCAAGATATGCACATTTTCCCCCAAAAAATAATACAGATTTTTAAAAGTGAGAAAAGATATTTTTTAGATCCTTTTTCTTGAATCTGTTTCTTGACACACACTCACTCCTCTCCCTTTTTAACTTGGTCTTAGTAACAGGGCTACTCTGATCAGGAAAGATAAAGGGATTGTTTTTCACCATGGAAAAGCAGGTTTCCTGAATACCATTTGTTCTGTACTCCCTTTTGTCTTGGAGATCGAGAAATATTGCTCCAGAAGCCCATCATTTGGGTCTTGTTCACTTCCAGAGGGCATTCTGTAACAGGTTCTTTTCGTACTGAGTCCTTGGGGAGTAGTTCTTTCAGGGGGGGGAAAAAAAAAAAGGAAAAAAAAAAGGGAAAAAAAAGGAAAAAAAAAAGGGAAAAAAAAGGAAAAAAAAAAGGGAAAAAAAAGGAAAAAAAAAAGGGAAAAAAAAGGTAAAAAAAAAGGAAAAAACCCCCCTGCTACAAGTATAAGCAGCTCAAACAGTTCTTTGCCTTCTGGCAGGGAACAGTTCTTATATTACATCCTCTGATTTGACTTAATAGGTGTTCCAAACTCCTGGAAAGTGCTACAATAGTTTTTAACATTACTGTGTTTTGTGATGCTGGATTCTGGGAATTTGGGAATTTTTTATTATTATTATATTTTATTCCACTGTTTGTCTTATTCCTAAGATGCAGCCTTAATTTCCTTTAACTTCTCTCCTGTGTTGTCACACCAGAGAGAATTAACAGCTCTAGCAGTGCAGCATTTAGCATAAGCAGAAGACCAGGTGCCTATTCAAAAACTGTACTCTTGTTCAATGACAAAGATTGGAAATGAACCAGGAATTTGTGTGTGAAATTGTCCTTCTTCTGCCCTAAATTATTGCAGCACTTCTTCCTAGGTTGTTAAAATACAGGACTCTGTGTAATATTTTATCAAGTTTTTTGCCTTTAATGATAACAGTATGTTTAAGGCCTCTTCTGTCTAGTTTTGAATTTTCTAAGTCATTGGTAGTACTTATATACCTGTAATATGGTAAAAGATAGTAGACAGAAACACATTTTTTCAATTTATGGAGAAGCAGGGAAAAAATGAAATGTATTCATAAACGACTTGTGGGGTTGACCAGTGAAGTGAGAAGGTTTGTGTATGATTTGAAATTGCCCATAACAGTTGGATTTAAATCTGACTATAAATTGCTGCAGCATGATTATGTAATACTGAATATCAGGAATGTAAAATGTCGGGTGAATTTTTTGGCAGTAAGAGGAAGATAATGCCTGTGGGACAAAATACATTGATGCCTGTAGCTTAACTAGTAGAAATCAGGAGAGGAACTGGGCATTAGTGAGGACAGATCTCTGCAATTATGAATTCATATCAAATAGCAGTTAAAATGGCTAGGAAATACTAGGGCAGTAGGAACGTATTCTATTGTATAAGCATATGGAGCATTTTATTTGTAATTATAGTCACTTGCATGATAAAGAATTAGTAAATTTGTAGAAAGCCTAGCAAAAGGGAGTAAAGTTGTTTAGGAATGTGGTGCACAGGCTGGACAGAGTCTGACTATTTTGTGCCTGATCAGGAGCAGAAGAATAAGAAATGGTCACTGTTTCTCACAGTGCAAGAAAGAGGATCACCAATGAAATTATTGTGTAACGTTTAATTAAATTATGAAACTGATTTCCACAGGATGTTGTGGAGACCAGGATATAAATGTGGCCAAAAAGGGATCAGACAAATTCAGGAAAGCTAATTTAATCAGTGATTATTAGACATGATAGTCTGGAGAATCAATGGAGAGAGAACAGCACCTCCAAATTATGACTCATCCCATCCTAGGAGAAGTGTCTTAGATCAACTTGCTGAGTCGCTATCTGGAGACGACTGTGTCTTTGTTGGTCTAAATTACTAGCTTGGTATAGACACCAAAATCTGAGAGCATTAAAGCAAGCTGATTTAAATCCCACTGTAGATGTCATTTTCCTATACTAGAGATGTGAGGCATTTTTGCAAAGAAATAATTGTGCGTGCAATTCGGTGGTGAAGAGGCTGTTTGATTATAAAGAAAGGATATTTTTCTCTTTGTCATTCACGATATTTTTGCTCTTTCTTAGCAGCATTTTGAATTTACATGCCTTATTGCAGAAGTATAATAAATATGAAAGAGATTATATCATCCCTAAAGAGATTATATCATTCCCAGCCTCTGGAATCATTAGAGAGAACAACAACCATTTTTATCTTAAACCTTTTTGCCTCCACATTTTACAGTGATGAGTGAAGTAATCATGAGGTAATGCCAAGGAAGGCAGTGTTTGATATTTCTAGCTTTTCAGATTCTACAGACTTAAATAGTCCAGGGTAGCTGCCAGTGCAGTTGCAGCTGCTTAGTATCATGGTTGGGAATAAAAATATTTCACCCACTGCTGTCTCCTGTCACCTGGGAGTAGCAGTTGCTGTGGAAGGCACAGCTGTGTGAAGGCTCTCCAGGCTCTTTGTCCTTGCCTGTTTCCTCCAACAATTGCCCCTCATTTTTGACACATCCTCCCTGATCGGCTTCGGCAAAGGCCTCAAGGTTGTCTCTGCAAATGCAACTCTGCCATAAAACGAAAATGTCTTTTTATGCTTGCTTTTCCTTTTTTATCCAGCACCTCTGTGGTTCGGTTGTATAGACATCTACATGGACAATTCAGCAACAGACATCCTTAAGTTAGGAAAAAACATTCGACCCCTTGAGAATCACAGTCATATGTCATGCTTTCCAGGATTCATAGCCTACAATAATGGCTTTTTCTTGCTAGGTTTTCTAAAATAGTTTCCCCAGTGGGTTCTTATCTACCAAAAGTGGACAGTGAATCAGAACAAAATTTTATTTTCCTGGACAATTTAATGGAACAGTAGGCTGATATTTTAGATTTGCAATTTTGAGACCTTTGAAAAGATTTTTGAGTCGCCTTTTCTGTGCTTAGCAACCTCTATCAATTGCTTTATCCTGGTGGTTGATAAACTGAAGGAATTCAGACTATTTTTTGTCAATGTCATAATAATTTAAATGTTTATATAGCTTTCATTTGTTTTCTTTCATATTTTATGTGTCACCATTGCTTTTTTTTCTGTTTTGTCTAATGTATTACTATGGCCTGTCCCAGAGCTGTTCCTTTGCAGCAGCTTTCCATGTTCTTTGCTGAAGGAGTTCTGTATGCACTGATACCCAAATCAAAAATGTTGCTTACCTTTTTATGTCATCATCAAAAATATAACTCCTGAACTGTGTGTCCTAGAAAAACAAGCATTTTAGAAAGTGATCTGAAAAGTACTCATCTCTTCGGATCAAAAAAGCCCAAAGCACAATAGACTTGTGTGCCTCCCTTATTGTCCTTTGCAGGATGAAGCACTGAAGTTGGGTGAAGATGCGTGTGGTACTACAAATGTGTGGTGTGTTGTATAGGTCTCTTCTGTTTCCTCCTCTTTCTTCAGAATAGATTTTGCTATTCTCAGCCATGGTAAATGCTACTGAAATTTAGACTGTCTCTCTATCTTTTTTTTTTTTTTTGTTCTGTATACCTTTTATTATGTCACCCAAAAAAGCATGTTTGCACACACACAGATTCAGCTGAGCAATTTAACGGTTTTATTAGCACAGCAACAGTAGCCAGTTTTTATAAAAATTTATTCCAGTAGAGCTCTCATTGAAAAACAGTTGGAAGAAATTGTTCCAATTACTTTTAATGTATGAAATGATAAAATTATGCTGTCCTTTAGTACGAGAGGCTTTCTCTCTCTCTCTCTCTCTCTGCCTCCCTCTGGCATATCCTTTAACAGAAAACCATGTGCTGTGATTCATATTTGGGACTGATGGAATGTTGTATGTTTTACCTTGCTGTCTCACAGAACTACTCTATGGTATAAATGAAGTTAAAGCTGGAAGAAATAGCTAACGGCTTTCAGCTGCTGCCTAGCTGAGATTTACTGGGTTGTGTTTGTAATTAATCTTTGGTTATGAAGGACATACACGAGGCTCAGAGACTTGCCATTAAGGTCATGAAATAATAATGAGGTTCCTGTTCTGGGGACACAGAGTCTCCTCTGAGACAGCCAGCATTCCTTTTGCATTGTCCTTTTTGCTCATTTTGCAGTTTCTACCAATATTAAGGTCAGAGTGCATTCTTTTTTCCCCTCAATATATAACCTTGCTAGCAGCTCTGTCATCTATAAAAATACTTATATTTTTCCAGGAAGAAGGGTTTGTGAAGCTCATCTATATTATCTATCAGTGATTTCAAATAGCAGTGTTACTAAAGTGTGCTAATTAATGAGGAAACACCAGATAATGGTTATATGCATTATTGCTTTTTGATGCTGGGCTTGCCCATGTAAGAGATAATCTGTACTAAAAAAATCATGTTTTCAGTCTGCATTAAAGCCATTCTTTCATTTTTAATCACTTTTGTGCTTTATGACAGAAATTGAAATGACAGCTCTGGAAAGGGAATCTCCTTGAAGAGGAAGCACAGTTGTCAGTGAATATTTTTAAATTAATTTCTAATGGGACCAGTTCAGTTTCACACATTCCCAGCTCTGACCTTTTTGCTCCAATATCCATTAAGGATATTAATTAGGAATGAGAAATAACTTGGAGATCAACTATGATTTTGACCTCTTGTTCTTTATTCTTTGAAATAGCAAAGGGCACTCAGCAGTGCTGAGTTAATGGTTGGACTCAATGTTCTTAAAGATCTTTTCCAACCTGGGCGATTCTGTGGTTCTGTGATGGGATCCATGCACAGCACAAAGAGTTGACAGCTTTGCTTTGGGCGCTGCTGGCACAGCAGCTGGCTGCACGTGCCCTCCTTGCTGGTTGTGTGTGTTCTTGCTTGAGTGGGCAGGAAGGGTCACAGCTTGTTGTCTGGAGCTAAGACACAGCATTGCACAGCAACTGCAGCGTGTCAGGTGAGATCAGAAACACCTTACTTCCCACCCCACCTTCAGAGTTGCATGCGTAGCATAAGTGTGGATTATTAAGGGAAGGCAGGCATTTTTCATGGACTCCAGAGGGAGAGCCTATATATCTAAGCTTGATGAATTAATTTTAGTGAGCAGGGTTTCTCTGTGATGGCTTTTCTCTGCTACGGAAACAGGGCACTGTGGCATTTAACTGGTTTGTTAGGTTCAGGTTGGTGGTGGGGGTCGGTCTCTTGTCCCAGGTAGCAAGTGACAGGATGAGAGGAAATGACCTCGGGTTGCATTAGGAGGAGTTTAGATTGGATATTAGGAAAAAATTCTTCTAAAAATCAGCCTCTAAGGGTGGTCAGGCATTGGAGTAGGCTGCCCAGGGAAGTAGTGGTATCACCATTCCTGGGAGTGTTCAGAAGGCACATGGATGGGGATATGGTTTAGCAGTGAACCCAGTGGTGCTGGGTTAATGGTTGGAATTGATGATCTTAGAGGTTTTTTCCAACCTAAACAATTCTATGATTCTAAGTTAGCTGTCTAAGTTAGGAGGGCAATTGGCTGATCCAGCTGCTTAAGCAGAGGTGTCCAGTGCCACCTGAACGGGCCTAAGGTGTCTGAGGCCTCCACATGGAACGCTGTGTCTGGGCAGCTGAGCTGACGGGAGTGCCCTAAGTCGTACCAGTGGGTACTTGTTAGGGCATCTTATCCTCAGTACCAGCCTGCCTGCTTGAAGCTACATTGAGGGAACTAAAATGTTATTTCAAATGAGCCGTCCAGCTCATCCAGCCACTCTAAGTAAAATTACTAAATTTATTCCAAACCATATTATCAAAAGAGATGGGAAAACCTTGCATTTCATAGTAGTGCAAACAAAGAATTTTTATGTGAAAGTTCTACCTTAGGAAAACATTTTCAGGTTTTCTTCGGTATTTCTTTGATAGTCAGTGTTACTTCTGGTTGAATTTTTAGTATATTTTTCCTGTTCAAGCTGTGTACGTGATTCATCTGCTCACTCGTTTGTATGAGTAACATTTTTGATCAACCCTCAATGTCCAACTCAAAGGTGTAAAGCCATTGATTTTATTCTGCAGAATTATGATTCATCTTCTCAGTAATATATTTCCTCTACATTTAATCATGCTCCATCTGAAGCAGTCACAAGGGATATTTCTGACAATTCATTTATAATGAATTTGGGGAGTGTTGCGCCAATGGATCACTAGCCACAATGATATAAACACTTTATTTTGGCTTTGAAAGGTTTTTTAGTAAAATAAAAAGCTGTAATCTGCTTTCCTGCTAACCACTTCTGTTAATATCTGCCATAATACAGCCATGTGGTTTTTAGTAATGTAGTTGTTTAGCCCACAGGTCAAAATGATCCACTGAAATCAGCTCATTCCCAGCAGCCATGGACGGGTGTGCAAAAGTGAGCTAACACCAGAGTGTGGGGGGCTCCTTTTCATGCAGAAATGGAATGGAAGCAAAGGTTTAAAGTGTGTCTATATGTGTTAGCTTATATTTATTTTAGTTATCACGACACTATTTATAGACCATATGCTGATACCACTACTCAGAGTTTTACTCCATCCTTTCCAAGTCATTGTTGTCGTTACAGGACACAGGGGCATGAACAAGACAAAAAAGAGACCCTGTCTCTGCTGTGTGAGTTGGGAACAGAGAGAAAACAGTCTGAGCACTGATCTTGGATGCTGTTATTCCCAGGAGAGACTGGAGGAGGGTCATAGAGTGCTCAGAATACCTGCTCCCCCTGAATCCAGAGCAATGGGACAGGGCCTTGCACTGCTGCACATGGCTGCTAAGGGGATTGTGTTTGGTAAAGAGGGAGTTGGATATTAGAGGTGGGTTGGAGAAATTAATATGACATAGTCAGAGTGAAATTTGTCATGAAAGAATATTATATTTAACAATTATTATTATTTTTCTTAGAGGCCAGGACTTTACTTGGTTAACTATATTAAGAAAAAAGCAGGGAATGACAAGGACATAACTGAAACAATCCTGAACAGCTTGATCTCTGCAGTTCAGCTATTTAAAACCATTGGTTTGAGGGGGCCTGGAAGAGAGTGGAAAGAGTTTTTCCACTGCTTTGATGGGAGTAAATAGCATTTTAGGAAGGACTGCATTTGGCACACCAGCATGTTGTACTCGTAATGACATTAATCACACCTGAATAAGTGTTGTGATGCATAGGAATAACAATCAACTTTGGCAAATGTATGCTTTTCCCAGTGAGAGCAGGAACAGCATTAGGTTAATCACCGTCAATGAGCGAGGTAGGATTTTTCTTGCGTCACTTTAAGCATTTAGAAATCCAGTTTCAGATCTAAAAAGGTTTACAAGACTGCCTGTATGAGCGGCAGAAAGAAAAAGACACTTGCTGATTCATTCTATCATAAAATACGTATGCATATATTCATCCTGCCTCTTTCAGGCATCTCTCTCTGCACGGGGTGAATCACTGAAATTTCTGGCCATCTCCATTGACTGCAGAGGGACCAAAGACAACTGACTTTTTAAACAGCAAAGATTTGATTTGATTAATCCACCTTTGCAGAAGTTAGGGCAGTATTGTTTAAGAGTTGTGAAGATGAGGAATATGGATATAAATGAAGAGTGAAGCTGGTACCATTAAGTAAAGTACAGTGACTTTTGAGTCAGAGATGTTGTCCTAAAAAGGCACCTGATGAGGCTGTAAAGTAAACAGTAAAAGTACTTCTTGGTAAGCATACAAACTTAGAGAATTTAGCTTTGCACTTATCAAACATAAGAGTACAGTGAATTTCAAACTAACATTAAAACAGATAGCAAATAAGACATCCTGTAATACAAGTGAAGAGAAAGCAAATATTACTTTATTATAGCATTATGACAGAAGAAATGAATATTTATTTACAAACAAATGAAAACTAAGAAAAAAATTGTGTATATATGTAAATTAAGGACATGACTAAAGTCTAAAAAACTTTAAATGTGAACCTTCAATAATCTTTATCTCAAAGAAATGCAGCATTTTAATTGACTCTATCATTGACACTAGCCTCTTCAAATTAACAATAAAATCTGTAACTCGGGCAGAGGAAATGTTGATACAGTTTGGCATAACAAAACTATGTTTGCAGTCTACAGAAATGTCCTCTGTTTCCAGAACACTGGAACATACTCAGGGAGGCTATAATGTTTAGGCATGCCCTGTGATTCTTCACCAAAAAAAGAGATGTTTGCAGCAACTATCCCAGAAAAGGTAGAGTACTGAATAGTGGATAGATCTATGAAATATCTAAAATTGTATAAAGGGCTCTTTTGAAATGCAAGGCTCAGAAAGTGACTGTAAATACTGAAATGTAACTTGTTCTAGTGGCCACTCTGAAGTAGTGATGTCCAGGAGGTTACAGATTTCTCATCTCATGAGGGAAAGCCTATTGTAAACCATATTCTAAGTAAAACCTCAGAGAAAGCAATCAAAAAGTTTTGTATTTCATATAAGGTACAAAACCGACTTGTCACAGCAATCAAGGCTCTGATGTTGGAACATTCTGAATAATTAGGTGACTACAATGGTATTCCACATATGAATTATTAGAGAAAAGTACAGTAAATCTTCTGCAGGCATTTTAATATTATTTACAAGGACAAAATTGAAGACAACAGTCCAGTGAAGAAAGTACTCACTCCACTGCTGAAAAATGAGGCTTCTTCCTCAATTCACACTTCCTTGCTGTGTACTGATCACCACTGTCAATAGACACTGAGCCAATAGCAAAATGAAACTATTGCTACAGATGTACTCACCTATTTATCAGACACTTGGCATTAACAAGCATATTGTTCTTCTCAGAAACTACTACATTCTGTAGAACATATAAATCACTAAATTCTATTGAAATATTGGAGAAGAAGTGGACATGGAAAAAACTGCACAAGCAAACAAGTCTGAATTATGGCATGTATCAAAGCCAAGTAACGGAGGTGGGACGGGAGCAAAAGTTGTCTTAAGGACAACTGATTCTGCAGAGCTTAAGCTTTCTCTAGGAATGTGGATACTCTTCCTTGTGGTCTAAAAGAGCCTGAGAGAAAGAACAAGCAAAAGAGGGATTTTGTCCATGTCTTTCCAAGTCTAAAGCTAATCAGTAGAGTCTGGAAGCTCTTCTGAGCACTTGAGTCTTGTTGAACAACTCAAGTCTCAGCTTTACACTGTGTCCTGCCATCTATGTCCACTTGCAAAGGAGAAAAGCCAGCTGTGACTTTTTGTAAGCAATTGCGCAATCCAAATGAGAAAAGGGGGCACAATTAAGACCCTGCCACGTCCTTCAGACCATGTGTCTGCAGGTTAAATTCTACCCAAGGTGCTGTGTTCAGCACCAGGCTTTGAATAGAGCCCTGCTGTGACTCACAGGGGTGCATCAGCAGTGCAGCTACTGGTGAGTCTGCTACTGCCCTTGATTTTCATGTTGAAAATGTAGAGAACACCGTTTTGCTTTATTCCAGACTTAACAGAAAACAAATCCACACTTTTAATGAAATAAATGTAATTTTAGTTGCCTAGTCACCTAGAGAAAAACACCCCTACATACCAGTCATTGTTATGTTAGAGCATGCTCCTGCAGAGCTTTTACCCTTTCAAATGTTTTTTTTTATTGCTTGAATCTAATTGAATATCCATCTCATTTCAAATAAAATTTTAAAATATATCTCTCTTCTTTTGCCTAAACCTCTTTTCTCCATTTATTATTCAATTTGGTTGGATAATTGCATTTCTTAATGCCATTAGTCTCTATTTTTCCCCATTTCTTTTACACAGAGAGATTACAGACCTGAATCTGATATTTGGTAAAGGCAGTAATCTGAAATCACTCGATTTATTCCAGTTTTTGCTGTAGTGTCACATAAATCAGAACCTAGCCTATTTGTTTCACCCGTACTTTGAGGTGTGTGTTATCAGCAGTAAATCATGACTGCTTCTGGTTTCAGTATGGTGTTACTCCAGCACAGAATCACACCATGGGTCAGATTGGAAGGGACCACAATGGGTCATGTGGTCCAGCCTCCCTGCTCAAGCAGGGCCATCCCAGAGCACATGGCACAGGATTGTGTCCAGACAGTGCTGGAATATCTCCAGTGAGGGAGACTCCACACCCACGCTGGGCAATCTGGTCCAGTGTGTGGTCACCTGCACAGTGAAGAAGTTCTTCCTCATACACACACACATGTAAATTCCTCTTATTTTTAAGTCAGGGTTGGTTAGAGACTCAAAATGGAGCCCCAAGTTTAGCGTGAAGGAGAAAGCTGTTAGTTAAGGATTGGTTTTATGTCTGAGGAGGGGGAACAACATGGTCCTGAGGTCATTGATGGCCATAAAGCAATATGAAAGTATATGAACGCTACCTATACCTGATAATCGATTTCTCCCACTCTTACTACTGAAAGGATGCCTGCAGTTCTTGAGTCACAGGGCCCTGTAGGTTGGCAGGGGCCTCTGAAGACTGTGTAGTGCTCAGCCCTACTTAGCAGGGTCAGCTAGAGCAGGTCCGCAGCGCTTGGCATTGCCCAGACCCGTCTGGCTGTCGCCATGTGGGTGTCCTCTGCCCCGGTACCGCTGCCAGTGTCTGACACGGGGCTGCTTGCCTGGCTTTTCTGTCCTGACAGCAAACACCTGGAGGTGGATTGCTTTCATCTTCCACTCCCACAGGTTGTTGCAGCCCTTCTTTCTTGTGGGCAAAGTGCAGGCGTGGAGCTGCTGTGTGTTTGGATCCAGGGGTTCTGAGAAAGGAGTAGGAAGATGGGACTGAGCCGAGTGAGAGAGTTTTTGTCCTGTGGGGTTTGAAGAGCTGCAGATACTGTGACATCATGAAGTAAAGGCCACTGAAGAAGCTCAGGTTGGCTGGTTTACAGGAGAGACAGTGAAGGGAGAAAGTTCCTTCTAAGCTGACTGACTCCTTTTTCAAAAGGTGTAATCACAGTGTAGTACTTGCATGGTGTCAGTATCTTAGGAGCTGATGTCATTTAACAGTACCAGAACCTTCTCTAAAATACTTACATCTTTTGCACGTATTGGGAGGAAAAAGGGCTTTCCAGTGTGGTTCTACTATGCAAGGTATAGGACAGGGCTCAGCATCATCCCTGTTTCCTGCAAGCTGACTTAGAAATTGTGTTGACAACTGATGTGAAGAGGTCCTTCACTAATTTCCTGGGGAAAATATAATTGTAGAATGACTTGGGTTGGAAGGGACCTTAAAAAATCATGCAGTTCCACTCCCCCTGCCATTGGGCAGGCAACCTTCCACTAGACCAGGTTGCCCAGGGCCCCATCCAGCCTGACCTTGAACACTTTCAGGGATGGGACATCCACAGCTTCTCTGAGCAACTTGTTCTAGTGCTTCACCACCCTTATTGTAAAAAATGTCTTCCTTATATCCAGTGCAAATCTACTTTCTTTCAATTTAAAACCATTACCCCTTGTCCTGTCACTACAGCCCCTAGTAAAAAGTCTCTCTCCATGGGAAAATTCCTCTTTTCCACACATGTGGTTCTTTGGGTACTTATTTAAATGGGGTTTTGGGTATGAGGTCATTGTTTGTTTTGTGTGTGAAAGACAGACTATAGATCCAAATTTCTTCTGTGAAACAATAAAGGTATTTGAAGGACTGAGGCATCTCTGTGGCTTGATAGCCCATTTTATCTATCCTGCATGCTGACATTAGTAAAGAAAAGGCAGTACCTGAAGTAGCCTGAAGAGAAAGGAGCAATGCTGTGTGTTGTTAGAAGTTACAGTTCTGAGCACATGGCTTGAAATTTGATAAACAGCCTGCTTTAAAATAATTTTTAAATTATTCTGTTATTGTACATTATAGACATAACCCTCTGCTTTCCCCAGCATTACTTTTTTGGGTTTTGTTACCCCCATATATGTGTGTATGTTGGAGTCTATGCACTGTTTGATGTGCCGTTTATAGATTTGTATTTTGTCAAAGATTACAAAGACACCCACCACACTTGCTTGCTCAATGCCTGGATTTCACGTGTCGTCCCCAGGAGTCAGCACGTTCCTGTGGGAGCTTGTGGGCTGGGAGTGGGCAGAGGGGTGGGGATGAACCACAGTTTTCCTTCCAGCCTAATGAGTGCCTGCCAGCACAGCTGAGCTGGCAAAGTGAGTGTTGTCATTTGCTTCTGGCATAGTCCACACGACTCATTCCCATTTCCCAAAGCCAGGGAAGAGCAAGAAAAACATGCACCATACAAGGGAATTCATTTAACGCACAGACCTCACGAGGCTGCAGAGGTGTTGGTTGACTACCAGCTACTTCAGCTCCTGCAGAATTACTGGGAAAGCCAGAGTGAACGTGGGCATGTGTCAAAGCAGACAGAGTATGTGGGAATAAGCCGGGGTAGCCCCAGTCACTTAGGTGCTTTTGCCCAGGGTTATAAGGCGAATCTTTCTGCACTCCTGGAATCAGTGAGGAGAGGGAGGTAGCTTCAGTCACCTGTATCTCTTCTCCAAATGATTCCTTGGATGAGCATTTTTTCTCTCAGCTATCCATGAGGGAATTTAGTGAAATTAGGCAGCTACTGTGGATATCAAAAATAGGTGGTATGACTGCCTCATTTCCCCATTTCACAGAGTGACAGAATCACCAGTATTGGAGGGGGCCTCCAGAGATGCCAAGTCCAAGTCCATGCTCAAGCAGGGTCAACTATAGATGATTGCTCAGAGCTGTTTTCAGTTGGGTTTTAAATATCTTCAAGCATGAAGACTCCACAGCCTTTCTGGGTAACCTATTTCAGTGTTGGATCACCTGCACAGTAAAGAAGTGGCTTTTTACATCAAGACAGAATTTTCTGAATTTCAGTTTGTGCCATTGCCTCTTTTCTCTCTGGCACCTCTGAGAGGAGACTGGCTCTGCTATTTTTGTTCCACTCATTAGGTATTTAGACCCACATCGGTAAGACCCCCTGAGACTTCTCTTCTCCAGGCTGAACAGCCCCAGCCCTCTCAGATTTCCTTTGTATGATCAGTGGTCATCACCTTTGTGGCCCTTTGCTGGACTCTGGTAAGTCCATGTCTGTTTGGACCCACTCACCTGGTGGGCTGGTGAGAGGTGTCTCACCAGTGCTGAGCAGAGGACAAGGATCACCTCCCTCAACCTGCTGGCAATGCTTTTCCTAATGCAACTTGGAAATAAAATGGTTTTATGTAACTATGTTTAAGGAAAGTTAGCAAAACAACCCAGAACTGGGACATTGTTGAACATTGTTGGTACTGTCTTCTCCATGGAATTTGGGTCCTTTTTCAGCACAAATATGAGCTCTTTGGCAGCACTCAGTTTACTCGTCCTTAGGAATAGCCAGAGTTCTATTTGTTTGCACTTGGTCCCTTTGGACACTGAGCACTTGCCAAGGAGGCCAAAGGGGTAAGAGAGGAGGGGAAAGAAGTCTGGGAATGGACCTGTGTAAGTAACAGTTTGGGGTATCTTTTGAAATCGTTAAATAGCAAACAAGATTCTGTAAGTCATGTTTTGTTATTGAACTTAAATTTTCTTTTCTTATGTCTCTAGTAAAATTTTGGTTTGTAAAACTGTGCTCACGCTGGCAGTTTAGTACTAACAAGCCAAGTGGGAGAGGCAGACCTGATAAACCTGTGCAGGAAATGCTGTAAAATATTCCAGGGAAAAAACCTTGCCATTGGCCAGGAGGTTTTGATAACGATCGATCAGAGAGTGGGGAGCTTTTGAAACAGCACAAGCATGTGTGGGACACGTGATAGCCCTGCAGGAAAGATATCAAGCAAATAATGCCACTGGAGGAACTGTCTGGTGTGGGCCTTCTGGGGTCCAGCAGGGCAAAGAGCAGGCAGACACATTCTCATATTGCCCCTGCCTGCTGCTGGCACAGCCTGAACTGCTTCAGGTTGGGCATTGGCTCTGTAAGAGAATTCCACCTTTTAAAACTGGTCTTCCTATGGACCTGTGAAAGCAGCAATTAAAACGTTACTTAATGAAGTACTGGAGTACTAGTCTTCGAAGTATTTCTGAAAGGCAGTTTTCTCTTTGAGTGTTTCAGAAAAGGGGTGTGTTTTTACACTCTGCCTTCATTGCTGTTCCTACTTGTTGCACAACAGTAGAGTTTTAGTGTTTTTCTTGATCTCTGATTTGGATTGTGTTGCCTTTGCTAGTGTTAATAAGCATTCTCCTGCAGAGTAATCTCATTGGGAACAGGCTTGATACCTTACTGATGCTATGTGGCACCCACATACCCAGATCCTTGTTTAACATGAATCTCTCCCCCACGATGGTTTGGAATTGAAGGTTGCTGCACTTTTTTTTCTTTTCCCTTTTGTGATTTTTTTGCCATAAAACATAACAGAAGACAAATAGCAGTGCTTGGATTGACACATTGCATGGTTGGAAATATGGCAGTTGGAAGGAAATTTATCACTGAAAATGATAAAATTTGCTAACCAAAAAATGCTTGCAGAGTCATCTTTCCTCTTCTTGAAAACTTAGTGATTGTGCAGCTGTTATCTCCTGTCTTTTCCTAAGGCATATTCGTAGATTTTCACAAGGAAAAATCATGTTTGGGAAACCGTGATTATAAGTTAATTAAAAATAGTTTTCATTTTAGAAAACTAAAAGTGTTGGCAGTAGCACGCTCATTGCTAATGGGTGATTGTACTTTTTCAATAATAATAAGAGATTAAATGAAGCTCTAGAATATGTTAGGATATGATTAACTAGATAATCTAAGTATTTGAGTTTTTATTCCCAAATAAAATGGATCTCCCAGAGCCAGAAGTGTGAGTTTATATCTGATAATTATATGAGACTCTTGAGCTTTCTTGCAGATTGTAATTCAATTCCATAAGAAAAGAGCTCTGAAACATGATGAAAGAACGAGTGCTTCTCATTCTAATTCCAGGAAGGCATTGTGACCAACTTGGTGAGCTTGTTCACTCAGTCCCAAACAGACCCCAGCAGATGATGCACCACGCTGTGCTGGAGCAGCAAATAAAAGTACAGAACCCAGCAGTCACAAATTATACCTTTCTCAAATACTGGATTAGTTTCTGGGAGTGTTTGTCAAAATGTCAGCTGTGGTTTTCATTTACTGGAGGATATTCTGTGGTGTGGTACATCAGAGACGTCTGAAGGTTGAGTGGGATTTACTGAACAACCTGTGGCAAACAAGCAGCTGACCAAAATTAGGTATCACAGAGGCAGAAAGCTGGTGACTTGTTTCTCTGAATCTGATGATTGGTTATGTGTGAATATGTGTGTCTTTTATCATGTATTCTTACATGGTCTGTAGATGTTCTGGAGTGATTTGTGTTCACATTACTGAAAACAGCACAGATAACTTTGGCAGATGGGTCTGAGATTCACAGTTCTGTTCCACCTCTGTGTAGTGCCAGCGCTGACGGCTGTAAAGCTAACATGGATAAAGATAGAAAAGTTGCTATTACAGAAAAATGATCAGTCAAAACCATCTGATTTTTGCCCATTTTGGATAATTTTTTTCATCTCTAAATGTTGTTGAGTTAAATGTTTATGTGCATAAGAGTCCAAGTGAAAAATCAAGTAAAAGCACACTTGGCTAAATTAAGACAGAAAAAAATGCCTTTTGAATCTACATAGGGTAGTTACAGTAACTGCTGAGAATCTTTAGGGGTCTTCTGGGTGGTAAGCAAAGCACCTTATGACTGCAAAGTGTAACAGAGTTTAAATACAGAAGAAAAAAGGGGAAATAAACAGGCCTTATAAAGAAGAAAACAAAGCAGTCATATTTTCTTGTGAAATCTATATGATTTGGAGGTAGAGAAATAACTGCTTAAGTATGCTTTAGTCTCCATGGGATTTAAATTCAGATTATGGCAAATTAGGTCAATGTTATATATGAGAGGATGAGGACTTCAGAGATAAGGCTGGGGCGATGGTTCTAAATGTTATAAACTGAAAACCCATAATTTAGTCAAAACAGCTGATTCTGGACATCTGCGTGTACAGTTATGCCTGTGGCAATTAACTGAAAGGTTGAACTCTCACATATTTGTGCTAAGTTTGCCAAATTGTGTGGATGGGATCTTGGCAGAGCTTCAGAGGAAGTTTAGAGCAAGCAGTAAGTTTAGACCAGGAAGGACCATGGCCAAAGGGGAGAGGGGCCATGAGGTGTTTTAGGAAGTGTGGCACCAGGGGACGTGTTGGCCACACACAGACCAGGAGGAGGGATTAACTTTGCACCTGCTCAAGGAACATTCCCATAAAGGAAATTATATAAATACATTGATTTGTTGGGACAGAACAAAGTATGTCCTTCTGAGGAGAAAGAAACTTCCGCTTTGAAACAGGGGAAGATGCCAAAAGCAATAGATTAAAATCAGGAATGGGTGGTGATATGGACTAGAAATCAATGCATTCAGTGTGGTGCAGTCATTAGACACAGATGCTGTATTGGAGATAAAAATGGAAATGCAAAGCTAGGCTCGGGAAAGAAATTATTCATCGCCTTGCAGTTCTGTACAGGACAAGTTAAGTGCTGTCTGTCATCTGATTAAAAAATAACTGAAAGACATCTGTCATGAAAAAAACTATAGCAGAATGGAAAAAAAGTTAAGGATGAGGTTTTCTCTAAAGTTCTTCCAAAGGCCATCTTTGGTCAAATGTCAGAGAACCTGAAAGTATCTCGAAGGACCAACATGAGTAGTACTGAAATTGCTGTATTTATCTATATACACATGCAAATTTTGTATTTCTGTCTGTTCTGTGTTTAATATTTATAAGTGTGTATACAAAATGTATATAACAAATGCAGTGAGAATCTTCAGAGTTAACAGTGATGAAATGTAAACCATCTGTTATTAACTATGCATTAAATATATAAATACGCATCTATTTATATGTATGTGTATGTATACGTGTATATCTTCAAATATATAAGAATTAAATTTATTTTTCCAGTTTGGTTTCATCGCTTTTTGAGACCAAGTGTGTGGACTCTTGTGTTGCTGCCTCCCAGGTTGCCACCTCCTAGTGCTGTACATTACAAGCCTGTCTGCCCACAGCCTTAGACCTGTGAGGAGTAGCTGCTGATGTGGGTGTCATATCAGAAAGAGATTTTCAAGACAAAGATAAAGAGGAATGCTGTGGACACCCCTGAATCTGTAAAATTCTTTTATTACTTTCAAAGAAAACAATAAGAAATCTTTTTTAATCTTATTGTAAAGAAAAGCTGTAAATTGCCTAATTTTAAGGCAAATGAGAAGTCTTACTCCAGGCCTTGAGATTTGTAAATGAAAGAAAAATGTTGCATTTTTCATTATTTTCAGCCTCCAATGTTGAATGTTCACTAGCAAATTTGTGAAGCTGTGTTTGACTGAAAGCAGCAGTGGATATGAAACAAGTGTTAAGTTCAAGTTCTATGGCTAATTCCAGTTTAAAGTGTTCACTTTTGTCTAATTATATTAATTTATTTCTTCTTAAGGCAAAATGGGGAAACAGAACAGCAAGCTGGCCCCTGAGGTGATGGAGGATCTGGTGAAGAGCACGGAGTTCAATGAACATGAGCTAAAACAGTGGTACAAAGGATTTCTAAAGGACTGTCCAAGTGGTAGACTGAACCTTGAGGAGTTCCAGCAGCTCTACGTAAAAGTAAGTTACTTACTAAGTTCCTATAATTTGATAAAGTTATGAAGTAATGTAAAGCAAACACATGGTTAAGAGCTGCTGGTCATTTAGGCTAAGAATAACTTTGCTGGAAGAAGCAATGGTGGAGATAAGGAGATAAGTGGGAAGTGTTACCCTCTTCACACCAGTGATGCACGTAACTATGGTGACCAGAACCAAAACCTTAGAAAAAAGCTGTGATTTCTTCACAGGAAATATAATATATTCTTTGGACTCCTTAATTCATGGGCCTCTTTCACCAGGTTGTGGTACTGTTCAGTATAAACCATGTGATTGTTGGACATATTTACATAAGAGTGCTGAAGTTTCATGACAGTATGATATACAGATAAATTATGCACTGTGCACAGAGCACTTCTTTCTGTAAATTTTAGGTATTGCTTTTATTTTTTCCCTGCTATCTCTTTGTCCTCTTTTCATTGGAAAGTAAAAGCAATAAATTATCTGTTTATTTTCTTCTTATTTTTCATTACTTTATCAAGTTCAATGCAGTCTTTTCCTTACATTTATTATGTATTTATTCCGTAACAAGATGAACATGGGGGTAGCATAAGAAGTGTATTCATATTACAAAGATAATTATATTTTCATTCAGAATTGAGTGTCTGCCTAAAGGTCAGAGACTTCAAAGAAATGTTAATTAGGAGAAATATTGAATGCAGTGATGAACAGAAGGATCAGAATGGCTCATAAATACAGTGTGAGGCTTAATAAAAATATAACAGCCTTTCAAATATAAGTAGTTAATATTGAGCACACTGACAATTTTTGCAGACAAGCAGGACTGTCTTTTCCCTCAAATGTTTGCTACAGTTCTTTCCTAAATTTCTTCAGTCTTGAAACAGATCACTCTGCATATTATTACCTAGACTCTTTTTCTTTCAAATGAATGGTCTAGCAAAAACTAACTCAGCTTGCACAAATAAGCTTCTGTCTTCATATTTTAATATTTATGGCTGAAGATGTTGCCTCGCAATCCTTTTCTTAAGAAATGAATGAGTTTGTAAAGAACTATATTTTCAGATGAAAAAGGTTTTACAGCCTTGGGTATTGTGATTGTTATGGACTGATCATGTATAACTTCCTTTTTAAACAGTACTCAGTGCACATCCAGCAAGAGCAGACATCCAGACATTTCGCATACATGTTTCTGAGAAAAGTAAATGGTCTTTACAAAATTCCTAATAAAGTGCATCAATTCATTAGAAATAATTTTTTCTTTTTGGCAAATCACAGTAAAGGGATTAATTTTTTTTCTGTGATTTTGTGTACAGTGAGAAAAATTATTATCTTCTGTAAATAGCTCAGAATTGTTAGGACTTCCTTCCCTCAAAGGGGTGCTTGAAGTGTGCATAGATATTTCACAAGACACTTTACTCATGAAGACATATCAGAGAGTAAATTCAATATCATGTTAACAGAAATGGTAGTGCAAAAAATAACATGAAGAACACAGTATAACATGAAGCAGTATTTTGCTCTTGAAATATGAAGACAGCTTTATAATCTTACTAAGCTGCAATATCTCGCTTTTAGTTTTATGGCCTCATGTATCCCTAGATATGCACATAAAATATGATTATCTCCCTTGCTTTGGTAGTTGTGGGGTTTGATTTTTGCTCTGTAATAGCACTGCCATATATTTTGTCCAGTTTATTGTCATCCTGTATAAATGTCTATATCAGGCAAAATACTAATTTTGCAGAGGAGAAATATGATCAGCTGTAGGAAATCCAGAGCTTTGCTTCTCTTTCTGTTGCAGAAGTGCTTGTAAAATAATGTCTCTGAGGAGCTCACAGTCTGAGTGTTGGCTGTGGTGGCGACTTCTCCTGTGTAGGACATTCTGCCTGCCCCAGCTCTTGGCTGCAGACAAAACCCCAGATGCGAAATTTGATCTTTCCAGGAGGAGCCACCAGCAGGAGACTCAAATTATTATGATTACATTTACAGCATTTTAGTTCCCTTAAAGTATATTCAGGGTGAAAATGCGTGAAGCATGTATTGATTTGTAATTCCTCTGCTCGACCTTATAGTTGAGAGGGATGACATTTATCTATTGGTCTGAACTGGATTTTGTTGAAGAAGATTTCCACAGATCAGTATATTTTGAAAAGAAATACAAGACTTTCCTTCATTTCAAATTTACATTTGCTTAAGATGACATTGTTTCTTTGTTCATGAGAGCTGTGTGCTACACTTTCATGTATATTGATAAAAAGTTACTGGTCACCTAACTTCGATGCAAGCAAAGCTTTTTTTTTTACTCACATGCAATAGAAAATATCCTCAACTTAAAGAGCCAAAGCATTTTGTATTAGGAGCAATATTTTTAGGTTAATTTCCTGGTTATCTCCACTTCTCTTCCATCAGAATTTCAGGGTGGGATGCGCAATCTTGGGGCACAGAAACTGCTTGCTTTTCTTTTTTTATGAAACATAAGTGGATGTGTCCTGGGATCATACCTGATGTGCTACTGCACCTAATACCTGCTAGTAAGCTTGAGTTGGTCTGAAGTGGAACATCCAGAACATGTGTGATGTGGATGTCAGGTCCTCGACCTGAACTCTTCCAACTCTGCATGTTTGCATCAATTGTACTGTGCTGTTTACTGATGTAGATGAAGACTGTATTGACTAAAGGGGGAATTACTCTAGTTTGGCTTGGAAACATTTGCTATTGAAGTTTCCATTATGAATACAAATCATCCAGTGCTTAAAATAAATAGCAGTTACACAAATGGGCTCTACAGAAAAATTATTTGCAGGACTTTTAGTGGAAGTGTCTATAAAAATATTTAGTCAAGAATATCTCTTTTAAATAAGCAGCTAATAGGCAGAAACATACTTTATACTGTTGCATACTTAGCATTTTCTGCAATATAATAGATTCATTAAAAATATTGCTCCATTTTTGGGTAGGTAGATTCTTCTTGGGATCCAAAATCTGTGCCAAGCTGTTAGGGCTCATGTTTTCCTACATGGTGTTGAATGAGGTGAATGCTTCAGCAGTTTTTTAAATAGTTTATTGAAGAATTGGTTATATACTGCAAGCCCAGAGCCACAAAGAGACCTAAATGTTGAAACTGAGTTAGCTGTCCTGACAGTCTGCACAGAGCAGGGGAGGGGGAGAAATCTGTGGATAGTGTTCTGAGGAAGCTAAAACACAAGCCAACATGTTGTAAACAAATGTGCAAACCCACAAGGTATTGCTCAGGACAGGAACTGGTATTAAATTCTAAGTTTCTTCAGGGTATATGCATCTGTTTTCATATGGGAGTTACATCTTTTCAAACCTCTCCTGCAGAGAACTATCTAAGACACTAGAAAAAGCAAAATCAACTGGCTGGCGTCCTTTTACTTTCTCTCTGAAGTGACGAAGATAATGTAATTGCCTTATCTTCACTATAGTGGTTTAAGTACTCCTTAAGCTGTAGAAAACTCTGAATCAATTAGAGGAATAGCATTTCCAGCAGGTTGAGGGAGGTGGTCCTGCCCCTCTACTCAGTCCTGGTGAGGTGCATCTGGAGTGCTGTGTCCAGTTCCGGGCTCCTCAGGACAAGACAGATGTGGAGCTTCTGGAGCAGGTCCCGTGGAGGGTGACGAAGACGAGCAAGGCACTGCAGCACCTCTCTTGCGAGGAAAGGCTGAGGGAGCTGGGCCGGTTCAGCCTTGAGAAGAGACAATCTCCTCAACAGCTGTAATTATCTGAAGGGAGCGTGTCAGGAGGATGGACCAGGCTTTGCTCCACAGTGCTGTGCAATAGGACAAGAGGCAATGGGCAGAAACTGATGCACAGGAAGTTCCACCTGAACATGAGGAAGAACTTCTTTACTGTGCAGGTGACTGTGCACTGGAACAGACTGCCCAGAGGAGCTGTGGAGTCTCCCTCACTGGAGATATTCCAGAACCATCTGGATGCAGTTCCATGCCATGTTCTCTGGGATGATCCTGCTTGAGCAGTGAGGTTGGACCAGATGACCCACTGTGATCCCTTCCAACCCATTCTGTGAATTATCATGTCTCTGTTTGAATATGCACTGCTCATCCTCTCATTTATGTACCTGTGATGAGATACTGGGCTGCTGGGCTGCTGGCAATATCCCAGTTAACCTCTTTTTTTCTGTAGGAAATAGCATCAGACAGACTGGAACCTAGAATTTCCTTCTTCAAAGAGAAGATCCTAAGTGTTAAGCTTAATCCTTACTGGCTGTCTTAATTTTCCTTTTCTCTCTCCTAAAATGTCCTAAATTCTTTTATCTTGCTTAAAACTTCATTAGCATTGTGGGCAGAGAGCTGAGGAATTAATATACAAAACTGTCATTAAAATAAAATATATCAATAAAAAACTCTGGAGTGTTTCTATCATTCATTAGGATTTCTTGCAGTCTAGAGGGCCATATACATTTTCCTTCAGATCTTTTGAATTCACTGGGTTTAGATGAATATGCCCTAGAGTGTGTAAGTGTGCATAATCACTGCTAATGTTCACAGGAATTATGCATGTTTATTAAGTGGAAAATAGGCTTCTATATTGTGATACTTATTGGAATTGGGTCACTGAAGATGAGAAGCATATCTCTGCATTAATAGAAACAAGCACCAGTGGTCCTTTAACTGCAAGGGAAGGGTTAGGAGTGATCATGATGTAATGCTAGCATTAAATAAAGTGGTTTACTTTGTGAATTTATTGCATCTATATTATTTAGCTATGTTTTGGAGTTTTACAGGTAACTTTTAAATGAAAAAAAAAGCTATTGCATTAATTACAATCAAATGTCTTGTCATATTTTTTGCTTTTTTATCACATTTCTGGCCTTGAAGGGAATTGATTTCTAGTCCTTCATTTTAATATGTGTAGAACAAAAGAATCTCAAAAATCTATTGAAATTTAAGTGGTATATTTGTAGCCTCTCTTCTTCTATCCATATTTTCAAGACAGGCTAGCATCTTTCTAAAGATGGCACAGAGCTCCTCAAGATATTAGGTTACAGCTTCATTTCAGGCTTTCAGTGGCTGTAAAAAAGTAGGATTCCAGAATGGCACAGCTGTGTGTACAGATGTCCCAAACACAGATGCAGTTGTACTGGCAAAAACTGATGTTTTCTGGGATCATCTCTTTTAACTGGTAGAGCTGAGCTGGTCTTACGAGTGTGCTTTGAGCACTTAAGTTCTCCCTATAACAGGAGTATTTTTAAGGTAAATTATACCAAGGTTAGGTATATTATGCCTAATATAATTAATATATTTAGCATATTATACCAATCCTGTATTGTTAGAGAACTACAGTATGTTTTGAAATAATGCAGATTATAAAAATACTGATCTAACTAACCACACAGTGATTTTAGCCCATGCTGTTGCAACCTTCCTGAAGATCACAGCTGGAATGCCAGCAGTCTTCCTGGACAATATGACAATTTGTTTGTTGGATGTACCACCTAAATTTAACTGCAACACAGAAAACATCATATGCATTTATTTATAAACATGACTGAAAAATCCTTAAACTGTCTAATACTACTGCTGTGTTACTGAATTTTTCAAACTGATTGAGAATAATAAAACTGTTATTTTAGAAATTTTTGATGCAAAAAAAGAGCAACAAATAGCTCTGATCTGGGGACATTACAAGGTGACTCTAGAAGCAGCAGTGCATATGTAAATAGGCAAAGAGAGGCTAGAAAGGAATGACAGTAATATTATTGGCATCAGTGGAAGTTTTACTTGTGAGGGGTTGTAAAACATTCGATGAGGTAAAGATTCTTAGTGTATTCCTTAGGCACTTAATACAAATCTGCACATCTGAGACAATTAAAATAAACCATTATTAATGAATTCTCCTAAAGAGTAACAAAATCCTTCACCAAAAGTACAGTGAAGTTCCTATGAAAGGAAAATTAACGTAGCAGAATCCAAAAGGCAGTATACTGAAAAGCAACTGTGCTTGTGGTCCAGCACTATCACAGGGGAGTGCTTTCAGGATGAGCAAAGTGCGTGGCACTCCAAAGTGGTATTAAAACTGGGTTCTGATAACTTTAAAAACAGAAGATATTGCAATTGCTCTTCATACAGGAGTTGGCTAAAATAAAAAGAGCATGGTTTTAGTGCCTGGATGTTTTCCATGCAAAACTGCTTTGCCATTATTGGTTTTCTTCTCGTTATAAACATGAGTAGGAATGTGCTGTGCCAAAATGCAGGTCTGCTGCAAAACCACATAAGAGGCTTATTATATATTTCAAACAGAAGCTGAGACGGTGCTGCATGAATTTTAAAACAAAGGGCCAGAAAGCTTCTTACATATAAAATCAAAATCAAACAAACCCCGAAGGCAGTGTTAACTTTGAAGCTGACTTTGAGCAATTCAGGGAAGGGAAGGATGCTGATAACGTGCCCTTCTGCTGCATTTCTGTCTCTGTGCTGATCCCAGGAAAAATAATGTCTGGACTTAATATCATTTTGTGGCACAGATTTTAAAATCTGTCTTTAGTAAACAGAGCTTTAGAGATCAGCAACCGTATTGAAAAACAAAATACAGTAAATAAACACAGATTCTCATTTAAGCTGCAAAGCAAATTGAAAACAGTAATTTCCAGAAGAGGACCAGCACGCTGGGTAGCAAACAGTTCTGAAAACATGGCTGTAAATCACAACACTAGATACTAAGAGCCTTTAACAAGGTGGAATGGAGTCCGTTTAGATTGAAATCCTAATCTCAGTGAAGCTAATGGGAGTTTTCATTCCTGATCCTTACTTAAGCGCTTAGGACTGTACTGAGCTCCTGAAATTGTTTATCATTTGAGACTCGAGTGCCCTGGAGTCTGGTGCAAGCTCCATTAACCATTAGTGTCCAGTCCTACCAGCTGAATCTGGAGTCTGGAGACCTCCTCTCATCACGAGTGAAGAATGTGCACACTTGGAGCTGTCATTTAAAAGCAGCAGTTGTTTAAAAACTAAGTCTGTGGGAGAGAGGGGTGAAAGTAGAGTCCTGAAGTTGAAAAAGAATTTCAGAGGCAAAGAAGGACAAGTCCTTTTCTCCTTGCAGTATTAAGGCTAGTGGATAATTTTAAAAGCTAAATACTTTTTTGGGTTTTTTAGCTCCTATTGCAGATCATACAATGGCCCATATCCTCCAGACAATCTCCTCTGGAGACTCTAAATCTGGAAAATGAAGAAGTCAGACAATTCTTAGAGATGAAATCTAAACAGCTAAATCTTAATTGTTCCAAGTAGTAGCTTGTGGAGTATCCAAGCTAGTGGAATAAATCTTCCTAATGCTTGAACAAATCAGTAACATATGCTGACACTCTGTCTGGAAGAGGCAGGAATCATGGTCACATGAATCTGTAAAGCAGTCCAACTGTCCAAAGACATCTCCAGAGCTTACAGAGCCAGCAGATGCGTGGGGATTCAAAGGGTTAGTCCAAACTCTTATTATTACCAAGTATTGAATAGATCTGTAATTCTCTGGCTATATGTGGTTCTTGGAGGCACTCAAAACTGGCTTCAGGTCCAATGCATTGAAGAGAGTACATCCAGACAGGACAAGATGATCGAGCCTGGAATGCTTAAAAATATCACCATTTACATGCATGCCCTAGTTTCCACTGTAGTCAGATAAAAGAATGCAGGCTGAGTAAATTTTCCAACAATAACATGCAAATTACTTTCACTTCATCTTTTATTTTGAAGGAAGCTCACCAGTTCCCAAAATTGTCATGCATTTTTATCAGAGACCTTGTTCCTTTACAGCTCACCTTTGATTTATGTTGTATTCCTCCGAGAAATTGAAACAATGAATTTGGGATACTGTGATTATTTCTGTAGCAAAACACTGAATTAATTAATAAGGTTATTGGAAGGGTAATAAAGAAGGAATGCTCTAGCTTGATGGACAGAGCCATTGCTAAAACAAAGTACGAAAGAGCTCAAAGTAAAAAGAACTGTGAACTATAAGCACCAAGTTCCATAGCTGTTACAGGTTTCAGACCTCCAATTTGTTTTTACAATGCTTATTTTACCATTATTAAGTAGTCCTCACAGCAGCTGTCAAGACTGATCAGTGGAAATTATTTCATGCATCAAAATATAAACGTCTTTTAGTTCATTTCCTTGGAGTGAGGGTTTGTTCTTTTTTCCTACAGAATGGCTTGGTAATGCCTTCCTGGAGTCATAACACGTAACAGAATGGCACGTGTCATAACACGTGACGTAACAGTATGGCACTTATGGCCAGATGTTAATCAAACGTCTCCTCTAAATCTATACTGGTTCCTGTGCTCTACACTTAACCTACATGTCTTAGTTGAAACTTGTATTTTAGGTCTTCAGTAGCCTGGATTTTGAAACTCAGATCATCCTTTTGGGATGATACTAGCCTTATACTGAAGGCTAGTGAGCATGTGTTCTTGTTACTTGAGACAAAGTGGACTACGGTCTTTCAGGGACTTCAACTTCTCACATTTCTTGAACTATAAACGTTTTGTTTGGTTAATATAAAATATGTTTTAAAAAAAACTTGTTTGGTATTACAGAATTCTGAAGGAGGCTTTAAACCAGAGCACTTCAGTTCAGCACTGGAGTGAACTACTCTGATTTAAAGTTTGGGGTTTTTTTATATTGAAGTGTTTTCCTCTAGTATCAAAGTCTGCTTTCAATATCTCACTTGTACATAAGGCCTGAAGCTGAAAACAGCATTCTTATTTCATAAGGTATAGACAGGAACTTGGTGCTCTGAACCGAGTCCCTTCACTCTGATGTGTCCTCTCTGGCTCCATGCCTCAGCTTCTTCTCCCCTACTCCTCCCAGAAACTCATCAGTCCTGCAGAAAATTAATTTACCTTACTCATATGTACTCTCAGAGCTCTCCAGATGGACAGCTGTGGGTCCCTGTAGCTGGATGTGAACATCCCAAAAATTAAAGGGGATGCATTAGTGTGGGCCATGGCGCTCACAGACAGGCACTGCATCTCAGCCTGCTCCGTCTGCTTGTGCTGTGCTGAGATGGCAAATCACTGTTACCACTGCATTTGGGAGCCCCCTTAGTTAGCCAGTTAAACACAAGTTGTTACTACTGTGTAGACATTAGTTGACATTCCAGTCAGGCTTCTACTAATTGCAGTCTGAACATTTCCAGTACCTTGGGATATCATATTTCTTTTTTTTCAATGAGAGTAAATTTCCATCTTTTCATGTTTAATTAAGGCTCACAGGAATAGACTATTTGCACTGACAAACCTAATGATTGCTGAATTGAGATGACTTACTGCTGCCTGGCATGAGAATTAGGTAACTATCTTAATTTTATATTCAATCACAAACAAATCAAAATGAGAAAAACACATGGTTTGGAAGACAAAGTAATGAACACAAGGGAAGTCAAGCAGGAAGAGATTTTGCCATTTTACTGAAATACATATGAAATATTCTCAGAAAGGTTTGGTGTGAAATCCACCAGGTTAAGGAGTTTTGAAGGTTGGCTGTATGGTTGCATGGATAACCCAGAACTGAACATACAGCTCTAAATAAAATCTCCCTGTAGTCCAGAGAAAGAGCAGTATATACAGAAGTGTAAATCAATACTTCAGTTCACCTCAAAGTGAGTATCAGTTGGGGATTATTTCCAACTGAAAAGTTAACAGAAAAAGGACTTAAAAATTCTTATGTCATTAATTGAAATATGATTGTCAGCAGCTTTCAGCAGAAGTATATTCAATTAAAGTTGTTTCTAGATGCCTCTAGAGGTCCCCTTTCATTTGGTAGGATATACCCTAGGGTTGCTGTTATCTCTTGCTAGGAGGTTACACACCTCTAAGCATACTTATGACTCTTCACGGCTTTCTTTGACAGATACTCACTAGTTTGCTCCTTCCTGTCAAACTGATCAAGGTAGGAGATGGATAAATCCCTATTCCAAGATACACGTGATCCCTGTCCCTGGTGCTAATACCAGATACACAGGGACTGATTAAAAGGAACAGTCCTTGAATTTGCTTTTGTGTTCACAGGCTCCAGCTACTACTTGGGTCCGTGTTGACTACATCTGTGTCCCTCTTCCAAATACCTTTTTGATTCTGAAAAACTTTAAATTGTGTTGGTGTTTATTAATGTGTCAATTACAGTGCCTAATTTTATGTGTTGGTGCAGATAATTATGACTTAAAACATTTAACTGAAATGATGGAGTTGTCTAAGACTGGATCAACTAAACCAAGAAATTGTGTTGGGAAAGCCTCACAGGACACCACAGGTATGCAGGTGAATTTAGGGGCTATACTTCCTCCAAGAGTGGATCTGTTTTCACAAGAATAAACCCCAGCCAGTTGCTTTTTATCCAGCTGCTGAACACTGGTCTCTGGAAGGTGATGCTGTTTGGATGTGGTCCTGGTGAAATGGAGATGTCCTTAGCTTCCATCAGAGTCTCGCTATCCACACACACATGCCTTAGCCCCAGCAGGAAAGGATGGAGTTGTTTCTTCTGTGAAATCACTGCTTCCCACTTAGCCTTGTTTCCCACTTACCCTCTCTCCTGCACTTTCACAGGTCAGGTGCCATCCCCTGTGCTCTATTAACCCTCCTAACTTCATTCAGGAGTAAAACACATCTCCCTTCCTCAGAGTCCAATTTCTACATTACATTACAAAGCACCTTCAGCCCACTGAGTCTTATATTACTTTGGGTCGGTAAACTCAGCACAACATTAATCCTTCTTGATTAGGAAAAGTGATTTAGGTGGCAATCCACCCTTCTGAGCTCACAGTTGCTTAGTGGTGACCAAAACTCACGGTTTTCTTGGAGGAATACAGTCGTAACTTCTCATGTGTATCTAAATCCACTGGAAGGCACAGCTGAGCATCAGCTTCACAGTAACGACACTGCACACGTCGTTTTCATCTCACCTCTTCAGTTGCACATTTATAACAGAACAAGAGATGCCTTGGCACTCTATTACTTCAGAAGTCAAGCTTCCCAATATTTTATTTTAAAAAATATTTTAGATATTTATTTATTTTTAAATATAATTTCAATACATGACATTTGTTTGGTCGATTGTGTTTCTTTAAAAGAAAATAATACTTCAAATAACACCTGGCCTGAGAAAAGTACTTGTTCTGAGTTGTGCTGTATTGCAGTTCTTAAAAGCCCCAAAAAAAACCCTGTGATTTTAGTCTAGAACAGCTCTTTAAAACATATCTGATGCCCTTTTTAAAAATTTTTGGAGGGGGTTGAAAGAAATGCTGTATATAAAACATGATGCTGAAAATGGGAGTTTATAATAGTAATAGTCATATTTGATTGTAAGGATGCTATATTAGTCCTGGCTTGAAGAAGCAATTATTTATCTCTCAATTAATTCTTGCTACAATCAAATGCAGTATGACAAGGGAAACCCAACAAATGAGTGGCCTTGTGTTAGAATTGCTAGCTCAGTGCCGCGAATTAGCCCCTCTGGTGTACTAGTCTATCCACTCACGTATTTTTAAGATTCTTTTCACCTGGAGTTTTTCATTATAACAGGAAAATGGTGTTTAATGGACCTGATGTTACTTTCATGGAGACAAAAATTCTGGGGTTATTCTAATGTACAGCTAAGGGTTGGGAGAATAAGGATATTTCTGCTTCCTGTATCTACTGCCCTGGGGTATCGCTGAAGCATGGAAAAACATGAAAAAGAGCACATGCTCTGAAACAACCTGTAAGGAAACCCTATTTTCATTCTCAGAAAATTTAGTTTCTCATACAGAAAATCACCAGCAGATCCACAGCAATAAAACTGAGTAAAAAAATACGGTTAACAAAAGGTAAATGCTGGTCTTTGTATCCAGCAATTTCTTTTAAAGTGCTGTACCTCTTTGTTACTTCTCTGTAAGAATAATGACATTTTGGCAAATAAGTGAAATCTGTTTCTAAAGGATGAATGTAACACATTCAGTATAAAAATTGCATTAACTTGTAGCCAAATTTATTAATGACTTTTCAAAATTATTAATTTGGCACACAAGCTTCTAATAATCCTATAGAATGGACTCTATGTGGGAAATTAGCTCTTGAGCTCTATCCAGCAGGCAATTGTCAGTGTGAGAGGAAAAAAACCTGCATTCTGGTTGTCCAAGGGTGGAATTTTTTTCTGCAGAGGCACAATAAATAGTTTTTGCTAGAAATAAAGAGACTGCCAAATCAACCTATCTGAATAAAAAGTACGTTGTGCTTTACACATGGGAAAAGTGCTTCAGAACAGTTAATCCCTACAAAAACATTATCCCTGGATTATCACCAACAGTACTTGCCTTCAGGCAGTTTTCAGTTATTTGTTTGCATTTTCTATACATGTAACCAGTGTTTTTATTTCCACGTGACTGTTCATCTCAATCATTTTCTTTGCTCTCATCTATTCTGGGCTCACATGTGTGCATCTTACGTGTTGCCAGAGTACTCTGGGCTATATTTACGTTTCCAGATTCATAGAAATATTGTTCTACATCAATATTATGAAAGCCAGTACATAGTCCTAAGAGGACCACTGATTTTTGTGGAATGGGCCATGTCACTGAGAAGTACACCAGTGGACAATAATACTTTTTATCTTTTCTCCTTTCCTTTTATGTAGACATGATATAAAAATTCCATGGAAATCCTGTATGTGGGTGGTGTGAGTGAGTTCACATAGCTCACTGGCTGAAGAAGTCTCACACAGATTTTATTTGCCAGTAATAGCTGGGTCAGGGGACAGCTGAAGTCGTGTTGCTATGCAGAGAGGATGTCTTGGAGCCAAAAGAAAAACAAAGGGAAAAAGAAACTCTTTACAAGGAATGCCATCCCTCGTTACTGTGCAGATCATTTATTGTATAACCAAAGGGAGTGGTAACAGTGCATGTCACATGTTCAGTGAAGTGGAAGCATTATGGTGGAGGGTAAGAATTTGATCAAAGTGAGGGTAGTTCATGATGGACTAAAAATGTGGGGTTTTTAACTGCTAAAACTCATTTATTGTATTAAGGCCTTAATTCTTGCTATCCCCGGGTAAATGCAGAACATGAAATATAATGAAAAAGCAAAAGTTTTCTTCCTAAAGGAAGAAAGTCTTCTTCTTCTTCCTGGAGTGCACCAGAAGATGCAATGTTGGCATCTCCAAACTCCTGCACAATCCTTGCTGTCAGGCATGCAGAATCTCGAGCTACATCCCCATCTTTTTCTTCACCATAATGTGCTTTTCTTTTCTTCTCAGCTAGCTCATATCCTTCTTCCTTAGGGCACTGGCTATTTGAGTGGTGAAGCCTGATGGGATGTCTGTACCTTTATCCTTTTCTTCTTCAGCTTTCGAGTTTCTGCAAACTTGGCCTTGTGACTTCAGCATAACAGGAAGCTTGCTGTTTGTTGTGCTCATTCAGCCTATGATTGGGGCTTGGTCATTTTATTTTGTCTCTCTCTTTACTTCAAGACAAGGGCAGTCCAACATCAGAAAGCCAGCCTGATCCTTCATGCAAAAGAGAACCTTATAGCTGGAAACTTTTCTAAAATACAAGTCTACAAGCTCTGGCAAGATGCTGTATAGCAAAGCAAAATGAATAGGCATAATTAAATGTTTGTTATTAATTGTTAACAGTGTTGAGAAACACTTCAAGAAATGGAACTATCCACACTCTTTTACTTAAACTAAAATGTCTCCAGAAAGATTTTAGAAATGCCTTCCTTTTAATCTTTAAATGTATAAATTTCTAATTAACTATGCCAAAGGAACTTTGTTGGCAGTAATGCAAGTTGTATGCATGGTGGTGTCAAACAGTACAGGAATGAAATGAATTTAAAAGAGAAGAAATTGAGGCTGGGTAAGTGTAAACTTGCCATAGACCTTGGAAGATTTAAAATCACATATATTTTTACAAACCTAAGGGTTCTAAAAATTAAGATCAATGATGAAGATAATGTTGGCAGGGGAACATTATCTAGACAATCCATTCCATATTTAAGGTTATACATCTATAATAAAATACATGGTTCTGAGAAGATCTGCACTGCAGCCTTTAGATAAGTTTGAAAACCAGCAGATTGAAAGCCAATGGTTCTGTTCAAGTCCATGGGAGATTTGGTACCTTCTGTGGAACCAAGGATTACCTTGCATATTACCAGTTTCTTGTTTTATAACGTATGATACACTGCAAAAGAATGACAGATGGCCCAACAACTAATTTTGTTTGTGATGAAAATGTGATCACTTCTTTTTGTCTTTTGTATGGAAATTCCTTCTCTCTTGGTAACTCCCACAAGCAAATAATCCATTACCAAGCTGTTCCTGGAGTGAGAAACATAGTGTCTGGAAGCACAGAGGAGAAGATGCTGGACTGGGCCCTCCTGGGAACTCCCATTCAAGCCATTGTGGATTTTTTCAGTTCATTGGCCAAACAAATCAGATTACCACATCTGTTTATCCAGATGGTCCTTCTAGTGTCATGAGGCAAGTGCAGTCAAAATACTATCTATAACTAGCTCAAGGGTGGTATCGGCAACTTGATGCAGAAAAGGAATTTCATTAAGGAATGGAAGGAATCTTAAAGATCGCATAGTTCCAACCTCCCTGCCATGGGCAGGGATGCCATTCACTAGATCAGGTTGCTCAATGCCCCATCCAACATGGCCTTGAACACTTCCAGGGATGGGGTGTCCCTGGGCAACTGTTCCAGTGCCTCACCACCCTCACAGTAAAGAATTTCTCCCTAACATCTGATCTAAACTTCTCTTTTTTCAATTTAAAACCAATGCCCCTTGTCCTGTCCTGTCTGCCCATATAAAAGTCCCTCTCACTCTATTTATAAGCCTCCTTTAAGGTACTGAAAGGCTTCTATAAGGTCTTGCCAGAGCTTTCTCTTCTCCAGGCTGAACACCTTCAGGAGAGGTGCTCCATAGGAAAGGTGCTCCAGCCCTCTGAGCATCATTGTGGCCTCCTCTGGACTCACTGTAACAGGTCCATGTCCTTCCTTAACTGGGGATCCCAGGGCTGGATGCCGCACTGCAGGTGGGGTCTCAGGAGAGCAGAGCAGAGGCAGAATCCCCTCCCTCGCCTGCTGCCCATGCTGCTTCAGATACAGCCCAGGACATGACTGGCTTTCTGGGCCACTGTTGGCTCATGCCCAGCTTTTCATGCACGAGAACCCTAAATGCTTCGCAGGGCTGATCTTGATGAATTCTTTCCCCAGTCTGTATTCATATCTAGAATTGTCCCAACCCATGTGCAGCACCTTGCACTTGTTTCTTTTGAACTTCATGAGATTCTTGTGGGCCCACTTCTCAAGTTTGTCCAGGTCCCTCTGGATGGCATCCCATCCTTCTGTTGTGTCTTTTATTAATCTTGGCCTGACCTGCTTGATATATTATCAGATTCTTTGTTTATTTTTCCAGCACTTGCTGGTAAAAGAGTATTGTGTGTATTTTGGGTTCATTAGACTACTTCTCTTTCTTCTCTTTTGCTGGATCCACTGTACATATGTTAGTATCATTAGGTCTGTACTACATAATTAAAAAAGAAGAAAATTATCCTTCCAGCTAAAAAGAAATGACCTGATTCAGTTGATTATGGCCTTATAAAGAAGCTTTTCTCAGAGGATGATGCAGCTGTGGTTAACTCCTAAGAATTTGTAGTGACTAGCCATTATGATGGTGCTAGTTGAACATTCAAATGCTGTATGACCCTTCTGTATAGTTAATAAAGTGGATTTTGTCCCTATAGACCTTGAAAATTTCAGTATTATAGGAGAAATGAGACTTTGTTACTAGTGGAGAGCAAAGGCATTTCCAGTGGAAAATCATCTCATTACATAATGTATAAGAGACATGGCAGAAATCATTCTTGGAAATAACCTATCTACCTGTATCTAAAAGGTGCCAGTGAGCTGTTAGATGTTATGAACTGGGAAGAAGAATCCAGACCTTGGTTAGAGGTATTTGAGAGAAAAGCAATTTTGCATAATAATAATAATAATAATAATAATAAAAATTAACCCAAATTGCAAGATATCATATAAATTTTATCATGTTGTTTGGAACACGTAAGCATGTTTTATATCAAGATCTCATAGTGTTTTCTTACCAAGAGTTAAAAAACACAGAGATAATCTCACTTCTTCATCTTTTTATTGCTGTTAAATTCAAGGATTCACTGTGGTCATTGAAAAGATTTTTGTCCCCTTTGGTGGGAACAAGATCAGATCCTGTGGACTCAGATAGACAAAGGGAAAACAGAAGCTGAGATACATTAATAAAAACTGTGTTTTTAGGCATTTTTAAACTATTTGTTAGCTTAGAGTATATTCATAGTGAAAAAAAAAATTGTTTCTTACTTTTTATTAGTTTTGCGATAATTATAATAATTACTCTAAAAGTCAAAACCCAGAAAATTCTAAATGAGACAGTATAATTATAATATATAACCATAATAATGTTTCCTTCCATTCCTCACTTGGGTATTGTGAGGCTTAATTTGTTAATGTTTGTACAGCAGTAAAATGCAAAACACCGTCAAAGTGTTAAGCATTTTTCCTGTTTCGGTTCTTCAGTATAACCAATTATCTTTCATAAGGTTTTTAAAGGGGATAATTTAAAAAGATCTGTGTAAAACAAACTGTATTTTATATCTGTCTTGCTGGGAGATGGAGTGGCAAATCAGTGTTTAATTGCATCAGTATTTCACATGAGCCCGCTGACACTGTGACAATGGATTTGGCCTAGAAATATTTGTTGATTATCATATTTCTGGGCCATGCAACAAAATTAAAGTGTTCTCATGGGAGCCAGAGACACAGCTGATGAAAATGAATAGAAAATGAGTGTCACAAGCTGACAAACCATCATACTTAGAAGGGAGAAAAAATCACAAATAAATAGCACTCAGTTGAAATAAATAAAACCTTTTGTCAAATATTTAGAATAGAAAAATCTGTTATTTCTTCCTTTTGCTATACAGAGTTCAGTGAATAAAAACACTCTCGTGCCATGTATAAATATGCAATGTATAAACAACAAATGGAGTTAGAACTCAGGGAATGTGGCACTGTAGGCATTGTAGACCAAAATCTGAGGATTTAAATTATCTGTAGGTCAAAGAAGTCCTGAACAAGATAAGAATCAGTCTGGATTAGAGGTGGAAATAGACATAAATTAATTTTCAGGTGATTATTAGCACCTTTGGGGATGATTCACGGAGTCTGTCAGTTAAAATCCAGGGCATTTTCCAGTAGATCATTGATTATTTAGTCGCCCTCATCTCTGCCATTGTGCTTCAGCAGAGAGTCAAGGGTTGGGATTAATTTTGCCGTCTGAAGACCAGTTTGTTATTTAGGCTGCACTAGAGTCAGTGGAAAGAGAGAGGTTGTTCCATGGGATTATTCATTTTGTCTGCCTTATACAGAACCACCTTTGTTCCTTTAATAGCTGATGGGCCAAAGGAGAGTTCTCAAAGGAATTAATCTGATCATAAACCTTTATTAAAAAAAAAAAAATTCATGATGCTATGGGAGTGCCATTCTCCTTTCACTAGAGAGGGATTCTCACGTTTCATAGCTGTCTTTTAGACTTAGACAAAGTGGATGCAAATTAGATAAATTGCATGAGGAGTATGGACTCACCCCTCAACATGCTAGATGCCAGCAATGCAGAAGATCCCATAGTACATGTAGGAAGGGGCAGTTCTCATCATGGACTGGGGTCATTCTCAACTTTGTTTCAGTGTGGAAACTATTTTAGGTTCCTTACTGCTGATGGTACCATAGAGCTGAGAAACTTCAGTTGCAATCTGCATGTTTCTGTGAGGATGTGGACCTGTCAAAAACAGATTAAAACAGGTAATTTTTTAAGCAGAGATGGAATGCTAAGCAGCTGGCTTTGGATCCACATTGACACTTGGATCAATGTTTTTTAAAATAATATTTCATGAAAACAAATTTAGATAATAAGAAATCCCAGTTCTATAAAGGCGGTGAAAGTTTTGCAGTTGACTTTCATGACTCCATTATTTCACTCATTAAATGAAATGGAGAGTGGCCTGTTTTAATGGTAATCATATGATGGTTAAAATACGGGAGTAATCAATACAGAAAAGCAATCATAATTAAATATTGACTCTTGCTTTTTTTAACCTCAGCCTCTATTACTTAAGTTGTGTCAGGCCAGTTGGATTTGTGTTCAAAACTGTATTTTGTTGGAAAGAATTTTTCTAATCGAATAGTGCCACTTACTCTGTTCCCAGACAATTTATAAACATCCGCTTTTAGCAGGCAAAGGCTTTCCACTTTTGTAACCACGAGAATTTCCATTATTGCATTTACATGTGCCTCAGCTGCTGCTAAGCAACAGGGATGAGCTACCTGCCAAAGTCTGGAGTTAAATCCCAGGTCTGTAAAAAAGATGGATAGAAATATAGATATGTAATATACTCAAAATAACAAGTGAGCAATGTGTTTTTGGAAATATGTAGAAATGTGGAAGTATAGGAGGAAGACTGTTCCATTCTAGAAACATGTGAATAAGAGTGATATAACGTGTTAGAGAAAATTTAGAAAATCAATCAGTTTGTTATATTTTGGTGATTTGTTCTTGAAAGCACACTATTGTTGGATTGTTTTTGTTTTGCCAAATCTTACCAAGAAGTGTTAGGTATACATGCAATGTTGGTTAATGAGAAGTAAGGAATAGGGAGAATATCAAGAAGAAAATTTAGTTGAATGCATATAGTATTTCTAAATCTTAGAACCATGGAATGGCCTAGGTTGGAAGGGATTTTAAAGATCTTCTAATTCCAGTCAACTTTGATTCATATTATTTTGCATAGTGATTTTGCTGCTTCTTTTAGAGACAAATGTATTTATATTTGGATAAGAAATGAGTCAGTCTCAAGTGCTTTTCAGGGTCTTGATTGGCTTTCTTTTCCATTGGTGCTTTTGGTCTCGTCTTTGGCTTGATTGGGTGGGACTGTTTCTAAGAAATGGTTTGGATGTTAGAAATGCTGTTGCAGTTGACGGCATTGGCATTTACATCTGAGGTGCATGGTCAGCAGTGTTGTAGCAATGTGAGGCACAGAGATGCTCTTTACCCTGCAAACCTCATCGTCTGCTTTGAAGGAGGAGGGGCTACGTGGGGAACGGACCATGAGAGTAAATGTGGATAGTGAAACAATGCCAGGAGCCCCAGAAGTCACAACCCAAATGCCAGCTGATAATTGTCAAGCCTTGAGTAGCGACAGACAGACTCCAGGAAGACATTTTGAAAAGGAGGAAATATCCAGCAGTGAGAAGAACATGTAATGCTGCTTGCTACGAAACTGTAATTAGTTACAGGCAATATTCACTGCTTGAAGTGAAGACCCAATCTGCATTTGTGCCTCGGTACAGTGAAGAAAGAGGTACCATGAAGGTGGCAGTTGAACTGTCAGGACAGGTAGATTAATTCTGCAGCAGTGTTGTCATGGTGTTAACAGTAGGAAGGCAACTTTTTGGGGCACAGAGAAAGCTGTCAAGGAGCAAGTTCAAACTGTTTGGACAGAGGAAATGTCAGATTTTCATTATGTACAGAAGAAACAGAAATTCTTTATTTTCCTCTGAAGTTTGTTCATACATTTCCCTAGTTTTGAAGACGTCATAACTCCTTAAGGCATTCCTTCCTTTAGAATAACACTATATTCCAAGTAACACATTTAACTGTCTTTATTAAAGCATTTAAGAGAAGTTTCCTACAAAAGAGTTACACTTTCCTGCACTTCAAGATACAGTTTGATGAGAATATAACATCATAAAATGTCATTTTAGCCAGGCATTTTATGCAGTAAATTCCTAATTCTTTAGCTCCCTTCATTCTCTTGAAACTAATGTATATACATGCAATCCCTTAACAACACAGTTGTAAGAGACAAAGCATTTTCACATGTATTGCTTGTACTTTGGTACACACTGTTTTACTAACAAAACTGTTGAAATGAGGCAACAAAACTGTTTTGACATTTCGAGCAAAATATTTAGACTATGAAAAACAATGAAACAAAATGCTATGCAGAAAAAAAAATACACACTTATAGCTGTGCACAATAAGAATAGAACAACTGGATTTGTAACAGAATTTTAAAAAAATTAGGATTTGTTTATGTTTTTGTAATAAAACTACACTGTATTTTTAGAAAAAAAAAATTGGCAAATGTCATGGAAAAAGTAACACACAAAAACTCAGATTAAATCAATGGTTCAATCTGACTGAACACAAATTTTTTCTTCAGCACTCAGGTAACTATGTCCAATTTAGTCATATCTCCCCTGTCAGCATTGCTAGTATGAAGTCTGAAATTTATCCACTGCTATTTTTGAATTTACAGTCTGCTGGGGAAGAGCCAATACCATGTATTCTTTCCTCAGCTCTTACAGGTGTCTGATGGGGTAGGTGGGCACCTGTGTAAAGATAATCTGGTTGATACCATTACTTGACTTTCCAAAGAACACAGCAAAGCCCTTCACCAGATTGAAATTAGTGTCTCCTAGACTTTTTATAGAAAAGTTGTAGTAAAGAAAGCAGAATTCTCCCTAGAATCACCCAGAACAAGGATACTCAATTGAGTGCAGAGGAACTTTGAGAAACAAGTACACCTCAGATTACCCCAGCTTTTCAGCTGCTCACTTTAACATCCAGTAGGGTCTTTAACAGGATTTTCTGGATTCCTGTGCCTCACAATACTTCATTATTTTTGTTGACTATAATATGTTAATGCTATTTTGAAGGACAATGTATTCTCAGCCTTAACTGTATTTTTGGTGGGGGGAAGGGAATATACTTAAAGCTGTAAGGAGAAACAGTGGTTATCTCATTTGAAAATCCTACTGCTGTTCTCAGAGCAGTAATCGACATCTCACAGAGTATGGCTACCTTTTTCTTTTCTCATCTGTATGATGATTCATAAAGGAGGATCATATCACTTCTTGAATGGCAGTGCCTGAAGGTGCCAAGCCAAAGTGCTCGGAATAAAGAGATTGTGTCATCAGCACCAATGGAGAAAATTTGTGGGAACAAAAATAAGGCTCTCAATATTTTGATTACTCCTCATGCTAGCACTTCCAATGAAAGCTCTCAGCTGCACTCACATGTATTAACTCTACTGAAGGAACCTGAACTAATGTTCCCAGGGAAAAGTTGAAATACAAGATGGGGCTAAGGCTAAATAGGATCACAGGTGATATATAAAAGATTCGTAAATAAAATTAGAAAAAAAAAAGAGCTAAAAAAATTACTTGTAGACATGATGCTTAGAGATGTGATTGAGTTAAGGACTTGCAGAGTCAGGTTAATGGTAGGACTTGATGATCTTAAGGGTCATTCCCAATCTAAATGATTCATTAATTATTTGAAAAATGCATCTGGAGGACATCAGTCAAGGCAACAACTAATCATTCTTTTCAGTAGCACTGTTGGGAATGTAGGAACTGTGTCCTTGGGTTAACTATCCGGAGAATGAATCCGTTAATCCCACTGAATTTGAACGAGTGCAGAGCCTCTATTGCCTCTGCTCTGAGAGTGGAAAGTTGTGTTTGCCAATGGTTGTGCTGGCAGCTGTGCTCACCAGGACCCCAGCTGGGACTCCTCAGGGGACAGGGATTATGTTATCTATCACTCCTGAACCAGCAGCTTTTGAAGATGGGACCATAGGGCAGATCCAGAAAACACATGTAATCTTTATTCCTGTGCTCTTCAAATTGCTATTCTGTGTTGAAGGAGTGAGGAACAGTGTTGTGAAGCTGGCAATGCTGTTTCACCTACAGAGAAAATAGGAGCAACCTCGTGCTAAAATAGTCCATTGGTAAAATGGGGACCATCTACAAATACAAGGAGAAGTCAGAGTCAGAGGGACAGTTCTGGTAACAGACAGATCTGAGGAAAGAGTCCAAAAGCTGAGATGGTTTCATCAACTGCCAAAACAGTCTTTAACTCCTCTGGGGAACCAAGCATCATGAAATTAAGAAGAAATAAATGATTGGCTGTTTTTGTGAGACAGTTTTGTAACTTATGAAGGACATGTCTTCTTCTCATTGGCTTAGTCTTTAATTGTATATAAATATATAGTCTTATATTGTATATAGTCTTATATTGTATATAAAAGACCTTTGCTGGCAAGAAGGCTTACTGATGTCAGTGAGCTATTACTCCACCATGGTGTGCAACCAAGAAAATGTAGTTGTTCTTTTCCCTTCCATTGCTAGCGGAGAGCTCAAGGTGCTGTGTGTAATCAATAAACTGTGTGAGCAGTGGCTATTCTGCACAGCAAGCCTTATTTTCTTCACATGTCAGATGTTTGCTTGGGTTTGATCTCTTTTTCTGTGCCATCATGAGAGAAGATCATTCTTTGTCTGCCGTTGCCAAGAAAGAGGGACGCAGGATGGATGATTCAGTGGTAAGGTCTATGTGTTGAGCATCCCTCTGTTATACTCTGGCCTCAGAAGTGAAATCCACGCGCTAACAGTCTTATCTCAAGGAAATGAAACACTTCCACAGCAAGAGCTGTGGCTTGCTCTAGTGGTCTGGTTTGGGAAAAGGAAGGTGAACAGTGTGCATAGATGAAAGGCACTGTTGGGAAGAGTTTATGCAAACAGCATGTCCACAAGAGATCCTGGGTGTACCAGCATAATATAGTTGTTAAAGAAACAAAAAATGTATAATTATCCTAACTGGACAGGTTCAACAGGAAATACTTTTTCCTTTTTTCTTCACACAAGAAAGCAGAATTGTGTTTCTAGGTGCCTGGTCAGTGGAATGATGACCTGAGTCACTTGGGGCAGAATTTTCAGGGGAGAGCTGATTCTCCAATGAAAAATACCCAGGAAGGGGTTTAGGTTTAACACTACTCCTAGGAAGCGTGGCATCCCATGATCTGGGCTGAAGATGGCTGTATCCCTCTGTTTTTGATTCCCAGAGTGGAGAGCCCTTCCTGGAGCAGGGCACCAGAGCAAAATCAAATCCCCACAAAAGTGATGTTTCTGTCTCCTTTAGAGCCCTCACAGTAGTGTCTTAAGGTATACTGGGCGTTGACATGCAATCTTACTACTACTGGAGAGTATTGTTAAACTTAGTTTTCTGAACTCCCGTTAAGGTCCTCTTGACTCTTGGTATTAATGTGGCTTTGTTGCTCTCCCTCAGCCTCTCCTCCATTATGCTGAACAAAGGGAGCTGTCCTGTGTCACAGCTGCTGGACGAGGTCACTGGTTGGTCCTAGAGTTAGTCTGTCGTATCTGTCTGGACAATATTCTGCTGTCTCCTTTCTTAAGGAATTAAATATGATGTGATTGAGCTGTGTGCATGTTTGCATCTGTCTTTCTAACTTCCCCGAGTTTTGAGCCTCTGTCCCTGATTCATACAATTTGGAGGAAGAAAAGTCTCAATGCAAAAGAAACCCAAGTAAACAAACAAACAAACAAAAACAAAAACAAAAAAACAAACCAAACCAAAAAACCCCCTACAAGTTTTATATAAAAAATATCCACATAAGGCCATAATACCCTCATGGAGGAAAGACATCACCATGCACTGAAACCTTCTGATATATCAGATAATTCACATGGGCACTCAGTTGTGAGATGCAATGATGAGTTTATCTGAGCCTGATGCCCAAGAGGTTATCTGTCTCCTGTTAGCAAGTTTAATAGCTTGTTCAATATTGTACTTAATAATGAAACTAAATTATTAATTATTTCAATAAAGTATTTTATATTAACCAATTAAGATTATGTAGCCAACAGAAGCAAAGTACTTGTTTCTCTCCCATTCTCTTAATAATTTAAAATGAGATAAAATGTATTACATTCTTTTTTGTCTTATCATTATGTTTGTAAATGTATTGTTTAAACTATAGTAGATTGTAATTAGTAGCCTTATATACAGATCTTGATAAACCTCCCTGTCTATTATAAGTTTGTAGTTCAATGCTTTACATATGCACTGCAGACTATTTTCATGGCTTTTTAGTTATGATCTCTCCTGTAACTCTCCAGTGATGTGATACAGTGATTTTGTGTGGAAGAGGACTTCATTAATAAAGCTAATAGTTCTTTTAATAACTGATTACGCTCAAATGCCCCCATGTTTTAGAAGCATTGCTATTTATTTGGTATTCATGTCTGATTTTTGAGGAATGACCAATTCAGTGTCTCAGGCAGCATCATGTATGTACATAAAGCAACAGATGTAGTCTAAGTGACTTCTCCCCAGTATTGGTGACATCTTGAGCAGCATCACCAGTTCAATACTTGATGAACTGTATAGCTAATATTAGAAAATAACTGCTTATAAAAGTAGTATAATTGGGGCTTAAATAGAAGTAATGTTAGCCGGTAATATCATATAATCATTAGAAACCACAAGCTTGCTAAATGACTTCTGTTTGCATGACACCTGAGTTTAATAGGTGCTTCACTACAATACTGCAGTTTTTATTAGCAGAGAATGATCCTTATCCCTTGCACTACCAGACGTCAACTCTGTTAGTCTCCATGTAAATTCAAGTGGTTAAAAGATTGGGCTGAACGAGACTGGGCTGTTTACTGCATCTCTTGTCCATAGCTGTTATATCATAAGTGTACTTCCCTCTTTGTAAAACTACTTAAATTATCTTTTCTCAGGTTAGATCATTGAAATAATCTTCTTTGTTTCTAATCTGGGATGACAAGCTTTAAATGAGGTTTGGGGGGTAGGACTTTCCATTTGCCTGCTCTTATCAGCTAGTCGTGATTGTATTATAATTAAAAGTCTCTAGAGTTACGCTGTTAATGCCATAAATGATTGATTTATTATCACTCTTTGGAAATGAGTTTGTCATGGTGGGGAGCTGAAATCTCTCAAATGCAAACTGAAGGGGACAAGTTCTCAGTTAAAAAATAAAGCAAATTAAACGGCCCACCCCCACCCTACACATGAGGGAGGAGAAAAGCCAAGTCTTGGTGCAGCCGGCAGGACGGCTCTTGGCCAGAAACGGTGGCCGCAGATCCAAGTGGTGGCACAGGAGCAGAAGTCCCATCTGCTCCCTATGGGTAGATGTTCCTCCCTCCCTGTTCCCTCAGCATTCCTCTGGTTGGCTGTGCAGGACTGACTTTAAAATTCTCTTTAATATCTAAAATGCCATGTGCTGTTTCAGATCAGATTGGGGTGAGGATTTTTGAGGAAGATAAGTTCGTTTCAGAAAAAGCTAATCAACATGGAGGAACTCTTGACTCCACAGCCTGCCTCTGCTCAGGGACTGGATGCTCTGGAGACATGGTTTGGAGACTGAGCTGTATAATTTAGGTCCATACCAGTAGCACAAGTCAGAACTGGGCTGCCAATTGCAGCGCCTTTCAAAATCGAGAGCTTTTAAAATGCAAAATGCAAGAAATTAATATACAGGAGACTCTAGATTACAGTATACTTGAGGAAGCAGTTCCACTTAAAGCTGAAAAAGCCTTTGGGATACAATCCCATTTCATCCAACCTGTTTGTAAATTAATTATGCTAAGCAGGTTTTTTAATTACATTGCTCGAAGGAAGAGCAGCAGAACATGTAAATTCCATAAGAGAGAAAGCAGAAGGTTTCCACTGCCAGTTATGGAGCTAAATTTGACAAAGGCAGCTGTAGCATGATGGGGCAGAGTGTGATTATTTTAAATGAAATCTAGAGAAACTCCCCAAATCCTCGTTTTTGTTTTCATCGGTGTCCTGCAGTGCTCAGTTGTCACACACTGGGCACAACATTTTTCCAAAGTTTTAAGACTTTCCATTATGCAGCTTTTGACAGTGATATGACAGCCTGTAGCAAGTGAAAGCACTTGGCTCCTGCTTGGGAGGGATCCAATACAGTGTTTGACTCACTCCACAGTGGAGATCTGTAGAGTGTGCCCAAGTGTTTCTTCTTCCTCGAAATTTGTGGGAAAGCCAACCAGAGGGAGCCGGGTGCCCCGTGTGTGGCATCCACCACCACCATCTAGTGGTCGTTGCCTTCCAGCCTGATGGATAACTGTTTGGGAAGTGCTATGCAGCATTATCCTGGAAACTGAGAAAACTCTTCCCTGGGGCTCTTCTACCTCGGTACATTTCTGTATCATTTATTTGTTTATTTAGTGAAAACATTCAAAGAAAAGCTAATTCTGTTGGTAAGTCTGTCACTGTATAGCAGTTGGAGAGGCCAGGTGAATGATCAGTATAGCATATAAAATGTGACATGAAAGAGCACAGCTTTTTATATTGCTGAATGCAAAATACTTGGAAATGTGACTCTTGCATGTCATGTATATAGTTCCAAAAGCAAGTGGAGGAGTTTTAAAAGGAAAACACTTTAAAAAACCCCAAACAAACCCCATTACTCCCTTTTTTAGCATGTTTCTTATGCTGAGCAGTTTAAACAGCACGGGTAGTCGTGAAGAAGTATTTAAACTCATCATTTTTAACTCTATACTATCCTTTTTAGTCACATATCTGATTTGTCATGTTTGCAAACAATCTTCAGACAATTTGAGTATTACATGTAAAAATAATGTGCTTTATATAATAGCATAAATAGCACATTGTTCAAGACAGAATCCAAAATACCCTTGTGGAATGTCCATAGAATGTTAGAAGAGTCACTCCATGTTACAAAAGATTGTGTTCAACCTCCTGAACTTTGTCATGTTGAAGTCTAAACTAGTTATACATTGGGCACCTCCAGCAACCACCTCTTGAGAGGAGAATTCATCCTACCTTTTCCAAGGCGTCCTCCTAGTTTAAGAACAGTCTCCTGTTGGAGGTGACTGCTTCTCTTCAGTCACTGTTGAGACAACCTTGATAAATAGCTGTGATGGAATACCTGGTTTTGGGACAGATAAAGTGAGATACATTTTGTCCAAAAAAACAAAGACACAGTTATTAGAGAAAATGAAAAAAAAAAATCACCATTTGCCATTGTGAATCAAAGTTGAATTTTTAAAGTTGGCATTTACTAAAAAAACCCCAAACAAATGAAATATATTATTTTTTTAGTTAAACATAGAAATCAGAGCTTTCTGTTCTGATGTGCAATTGGTAGGATCTGTCTTGCAAGCTGTAAAATAGTCAATGTAAAATAGTCATTTCCTGAGCTGAACATTAGGTATTTCACATGGGCTCTGGAAATTCAAGACTTTCTCTTACTGTAAAGAAAAGGCTTTGAAAAGGCAGCAGGAAGGACTTCTGTTTGCTCATCATTTCTGGGTGGACCCTTTACTCCAATCATATGAATTACAACTTCAACCTCTCCCCAAACCGTACTTCATGGCTGGCAGGTTGTTGTGACTCTGAAGAGGGACCCTGACCTGAGGGGTAAGTTGGGGAGACAAGGCTGGGCTGTTCCTGCAGCCTGGGATGTCCCTCAGAGACAGAGTGGGACCAACAGTGCACATCAAATTCCTACTGGACCTAGATGTTAAAAACAGCTCTCTGTGGGGAAAGACCCATGCTAAGGTCATCTTCTGCACTGCCATCCTCTAGGCTTGTTCAGAGCCCCTGCTTCCTTCTCAGTCTCCTTTTTGTGGCCGTGGTCTGCTCTCTGCCTTCCTTCCCTTGCTCCATGGCTCCATGTGTCTGCCCTCACATCTGCTGGTCCTGGCTTTGTCCTGCTCTTGTTGGAAGGATCAGGGAGCAGCCCTGGGCCAGTGTGGACTGGTGTTGTGGTGGCACTCCAGTGGAACCACCAGCTGGGGAGCTGGCCCTTGGTCTGAGTTCAAGGCAGCAGAGTTACCACAGCTCTCTTGGAACTGTTTTTTGCTTTCTTTATGCTCTGTTCACTCACAAAGATTTATTACCCTTGAGATATCTCAAGTTGACACTAATAGGAAAAGAAGCCTTTTGGTAAGGAGGTAGAGATCCTCTGTCAATGCCCAGTCAGTCCTTGACCTTCCTGCTTAGACTTTTAACAGCATTCCAGTTCTGTTGATAAGTTATATTTTGTAGATACCACTAGCAATTAAACAAAGACCAGCATCTCATTCTACGTGGCTGCCAGACAGCTGTCAGATATTAATGACTGGAGTTTGCTATGACCAGAGCTGGATTAAAACTGGTGACCTACATGTGAAAGACTTTGTATCTCATTTCCTCAAGCTATTCACCCCTAGACTTCTTTGAAATGTAATGCTGTTTCTTGGCTTGCTCTTATTAATCATGTTTACTGGTGTCTGCATGCTTTAGTCAGTGGAATGTCTGGGATCGATATTTCATGGTCCTCTTTATTGGATCACACAAAATTTTTACCCATCCTAATTTTTGTTCACTCTGGTTGACCTTAAGAGATCTAGAAACTGGATAATAAACCAGGAGTAAGAAGATCAAAGCTTTCTACATCTAGGTCACTACCAATAATCCAGTGGTGGTCATTAGAACATATGCTTAGCAGCCGATGTAAATTCTTTCAATCCCCTTCCTTGTGGTCACAAAATAAAATGTGCTTTTGTTTGATTGGCACTTTTAGTGACTTCGTAGGGTGTTTAGGTAATTAAGAACAAATCTGTGAGCAAGGCATCTATTCAGGATTTGACCCTGGTTTAAGCTGCTTGGTGACTGCTGTTGTTTCTGAAAGATGGGAACCAAATAAAGAATCCAGTGTTGAAAAGTTAAGATGCTCCAGGCTGTCAACACAATTTAGACCCTGCCTTGCCATGTGCTTCCATTCTGGGGGAAGATGGCTGGTGTGGGGGTCCTACAGAAAGCCTGCAGCTGCTGCGTGTTTCCAGAGAACACTGAAGAAATAAAGGTTCTAGGCAGAGATCCAAAGCAGGGATGTTGCCAGAGTTCAGTCTGCATTTCAATCCGCTAGCATACAAATTTTCCAGACAGACTGGTTCAGCAATTCAAATGGTCCCACCCCAGCTCCTGGACAAAGCGAGTGAGACACATGACAAATACACGTGTAAGAGGCAGCTATGTGGGCTGCATAGCTGCTGCCAGACACCAAATACTGTGAAGGAACAGAGAAATGCTTTGAATTTTGTCATGCATGCTTTTGGAAGGAGAGTGATGTTATTAGCAGTTAGATTGTCTCCTGAAATGGAAATACATAATTCAGTTTGTGGTTCAGTTAGTTCTATTAAAACTTGGTCTTTATTTCTGCTGTCAAAATATATTTAGAACAAAACCCTCAAGTTGAAGGCAGGAAAGATTAAATTGCTTTTATCTTTTCAAGTTAAACTGAAAAGAGATGATGGTGGGAGGGGCTTTCGCAAGTACAGCAGTGCTGTAGCCTCCTTGCATCCACTCACCAGGTGGGGGAGGACATGCCTACAGGATTTTGATGAAAGCTAAAGAACACAGGGGAATCTTCCTTCCAGTGTCATAACTGTTTCCAGTGAAAATGGTCACTATTTGCAGGGCCCCAGAGCTCTGCCAATTCCCTGAAGCTTCTTGGGATGCTGCCTAGCTTTTTACTGCCCAGAAGTGTTGAGCAGCATCAGATGCTGAGACAGTATGAAACTGGCCCCCCTCTGTGGAAGCTCCTGCTGGGTGCTTCACCTTCATACTCTCCCTCACCTTCAGACAATTTTTAAGTAAAGCTGAAAACCTGGCATTAAACAGGGCAATGGATAGCAATGAATGACACAGTATTCAAATGTAAATTACTAAGTAAGTGGTTGGGACTTGTTCAGAAACATAACACAGACATAAAAGCCTCACCTCAGATCATCAGTTGGCTTTGGCATTTGTTTCTAATGCCTAAAACCAAAACCCAACCTTTCCATGGAGAATCTGGAAGAAGATCAGATCCATGATCCAAGGCATTTAAAAACCAAGATCTCACCAGCTTTGCATGGAAACTGTTATTCCTGGGCTTTTCAGAGCAGCCAGAAGTTTGCCTGCCCTCTCAGTAGTGCTGTTTGCTTTCATGGCTTAAAAGCTGTAGATGATTCAGAGGTGATAATTCTTTCCAATATCTAAATTCAAAAAATGCTGGTTTTCATAGTTGTGTTTGGACTTCTTGGTAATCTTCCAGGGGTGGCTTATGTGTTTCCACGCCACGCAGTGTGAATAACAGGTGGCTCCTCCCAATGTCAATATGTTGTATAACTAATACCTTGCCTTGTGTAACTGATTTGCACTGAAACAATGAGCTTTGCACCTTCTGGCCTCAGCCCTGGGCATGTTTTTCATGTGTTGTTTGACTCTGCAATGCATGGGCAGCCACTCTGGTGCTCCTGGCACATGTTATGCATGTTGTGCTTCACTGGGGCTCAGTCTGCAAATGCAGACTGAGCCTTTATCTGGGAATTTGAGTTTTCCTAAAGGCTACTTAAAACAAATTCCATGCTGTTTTTCATCTGAAAGTCCTAAGCAGATGGGCCCAAAATGTAATAAGGTGATAGGTCAGGTATAAAAGTGGTAGAGTTTGTGTGTGATCTCACAAACTCATTTGTTTTGTTGCTTGGCTTTGCTGGTTCTCTGGTGTCCAACCATGTGGGAAGGTTGTGGGATTAGATTGATGCTAGCAAAGCACTTCGGGATCACTCAGAGTTCTGTAGGTGTGAAAACAGCTCTTTTTTAAAATTGAAAACCTGTTATTAAGTACACATCTTACAAATTGGTATAGCTGGCTACATCTACAGATTGTTGTCTCTCCCGAGACAATGGGAGTGTTGATATCTGTCAGGGGAAAAGCACAAACTGATTTGCTGTAACTAGAAAATGCGCATTGCCCTCTTGTGCAAACACAACTCCTCTGCAGCAATAGAAACAGCCAAGGATACATTTCAGTTGAAAAGTCAACATATTCTGCCACTCTATAACTCTAGCACAGGTTAGTTGTTGGTTTAGACTGACATCTCAGACAGTGTGCTTACAGGACAACTCAACCAGATCTTTCCTATTCATGTACACAGGGTAGGAAGAAAACAGCTTTTTTTTCCCCCTTGGCTCTGCAATCATCCTGGATTTTAGTCACTTCATGAGGATGCTGAACAGTGCTGTCATTGTATTGCTGTGACGGCTTCACTTGTATTTCAGGTTCATGACAGGTCTCAAACAGATGTTATTGTGGCCTCAAATTTGCATTGCATTCAAGCTTCAGCACCACACCATCCCTTTCTCTCCTGGTAATTTCAGATCAGCAGCTGAATAGTTAGTTGTAAACTGCAGATATTTGTTCATGTTACTGGACATGCAACAGGACTGTCTTGTTCACTGGTAAATCTGGAAGGGCTGTAGGTACGTCATCAGTTTAAGACAGAATGAGGAAATAGCACTTTATATTTCAGTTGAGAATTAAAATCTTACTCTTCACTGAGATATTAATGTATTCAGCCTGTGGTCATGCAATTCTTCATATTCCCAAGAAACCAGAAAGTTCTCACCTGGAATGGGATTTGGGTCATGCCTGCTGTTGGGCTTTGTAACCTGCCTTGGGATTTATCACCCCACCAAGACGCAGCATCTCTCTCCATTGAGCAATGAGCACTGAATTGGTATTTGTCAGGCTGACTGTTAAATTACCAGGATAGACCATTTAAACACATCAGCTCACAAAATTACTTTTTCAGCAAAAAGTGCTACCAGAAAAAAAGACCATAGATTCAAGATGACAGATGTGGGTCCTGTGGCACCAGTTGGATATCAGGACTTTTCCACAGCTGAGAGGGTGTCAGAAGTGTAGCAGATAAGAGAAGCCAGACATAAACATTTCTGGGGTAGGGCTGGAAAAAGTATTGATGCTGACAGCAGGTAGAAATAATTAAATTTAAGACCTTCTCTCTCTGCCAGCAGGGCTTTATTTAGATTGAATTTAGGCAATTTTCTTCATGGATAACCTGGACAGCTGTGAAAAACCTGCCTTCTTCTGTGCTTTCTTTGAGTATATTCTCACTGTTTCCCAAATGATGAGAGCCAAAACCTTGACACAAGGAGTCTCCAGCTGGCAGATTTTGTGAAAATATCATTCAGCTCTGGGAGCTTCCAAAGAATTGGCAGTCGCTCACATTCTAACAGGAGAGACTGAGGTATCGGAGGTACAGGCTCTTGCCTGTGTAAGAAAGGAAGAGCAGAGTACTTTCTTGCACTTGTGTAAGAAAGGAAGAGCAGAGCTACCTCAGAAAGCAGACTCTGATTGACCTTCATAGATTTCACAGAATTCTCTCTCCAGTGTACTTGAACAACCCAACATGCTGCTGCTAACTTCTAATGGTATCTTCTTGGGCAAGTGCTTAAAATGTTGAATTTGAGAGCTCTGGAGCTGTGGTTTAGGATTTTGCCTTCCTTCTCATGAGCTGTCTCTTCCCAGGGTCATAGCAGATGCTGCTGCTTAATCTGCCCTGGCAGCTGCAGTAGGTATCCTCTGGGCTCCATTCCAGGTGCAGCAAGAAATGCCAGTGTTGTGTTTTCTAGTGGGACCCTAGACCCCAGCCTGGCAGATAAGCTTCTCTGTATTTTGATGGCACTAAAAAGCACTGGTACCCATTAGCTTGGTAGGCTACTGTTTTTCTTTAAACCTGTCCATATTTCAAGTTTCTTCCCTCCTATTGTTTAGCAGGGACTTGACACAATTGTCCTGTGTTTCTTTTTCAGTAAGTATTTGTTACTTCCTCAGAGACTGAATTCCCTGGCTGGTTTGTTGAAGGTCATTTCCTCAGTATATTTCAGCCTTAGGTATTTGGATGTCACTGAGGAAAGAAGCAAAGAATTTTGAGATTTCTTTACAAGGAATTCTGATTGTAACTTTAGTTATGAAGATGTTACCACCTCTCCATAAAGATCTCATGCTATAAGAAGGGGGAGGTTGCCCTATTTTTATAAGAATGTGAACTCTAAAGCAGATGAAATGCCAACTCTGTCATATATTTTTAAATAAGATGCCACGTTGTCTCTGTGAAACACATTGCAATGTAGAGACAGCTGCCTTAAGAGAGTGGTTGTTCACGGAATGCCTTTCAAAATGGATTCTTAATTATTTTGGCCTCTAAAATCCTTTCACCATCAAGAAGACTCTTAAGACAGGAGTGTGTTGAGAAAGGAATGCAATAGGGAAGGAAATTCAGAAAAGCCCCCATGCTGTAGAAAAGGCCTACCTGTTACATTTGTGGTAATACCAAACAGTTGAGAGAATGCTTTCTTGTTTAATTCTCATCTTCTTGTGACTTTGGTTTTGATATTTTTCATTTGTTTGAGAATTTAACATCTTACTAGAATTAGCTTATTATTTTTTGTCATTAATTACATCTGGTATGAAATGTGAGTCCATCAAGTGAGTGTGAAATATATGCTGTTACTGTGTCTACAGAAACAACTTGTCTCTAGAGAGTATTATATGCAGTCAACTCATGGAGGAGATAGGAAAGAACTTGTGGATGTCAGGAATTGGGCTGTATCCCCCAGCTGTAGGCTGTAAAAGGACGCTTTGGGAACTTGCATCACCAAGAACAGTGTTCCTGGGAGGCTTTCTCTTGGCAAGCATAAACCAGCATCTTTTTGGAAAACGGTTGGTAGCGTAATAGTTTAGCCATTATTTCGTGGTTTATTGTTCAACTATTAATGTCTGTACAGTTTTTTAATCATCTTTATTGACTCTGGGGTACAAGAACATTAAGGATGATACAATGTGCTGCCTTCACGAGATAAGAGAGTGAACTTCTCTGAAGGTACATATGACTAATCAAACCTGCCTTGAATTATCACCCCAATACTGAACTCTTTTTTTGCCATTATTACTGCTGTTATATTCTTGTGTGCTTGCTAAGGACTGAGTAGCTGTTGTTGTGTATTCACGAAACCCTACAATCTGATTAATTTAACACGTTTACCAGAATACGTGAGGTGGGGAGGGAGGAAGTCAAATCTATTACTCATATTCATTAATCAGTGTGGAAAAGTAAAAGTTGCTCCCCAGTGTGAGATAGTTACCATAATTATAGTGCTGGACAGTTCAAATTGCATCACTCTACATTTTTAAGCGTGTTTTTGAGGTAATGTTTATTAATGGGAAACATTGATTATGATTATGATACAACCCTCTAGTTATGTTTTGCCATGTCTATAAATAGACCTTGTTATTTTGCTACTTGCAATGGGATTTAGTTGGACTTTCAGGTTTTTAGATTTTTTTTGTATGGGACAAATTCAAACAGATCTGATTTTGAAATGAAATTTCATTCACCACTCCAGTGAAGATGTCAGTTTTACATTTGTCAGGCTCAGAATTTATGCACAGCTGAAGTGGTGCAGGTATTTTCAGCTGGTCTGGTGCACAGAGGGAAACTTAATCCAAAGGAGAACATGTAGCTGCACGAAGCTGGTGTGATAAATAAAGCAACAAAGAATCAACATTAGAGAAGTGTATTGCTTAAGTGCTTTTTGTTGTGTCTTCCTTTCAGCTGACTCCTAATTATGTTATTGAAACTTCAATCACTGTAGTGATGTCAAATAATGCATGCAATGAGATATCCTGGTGCTGGAAGAATGGACATGGATCATAGCTTTCTTTTAAGCATGCATATTGATGTGGGGTTTTTTTGTGAATAGTTTTTTTGCATTTTAGATAAAGATAATTTTTAATTATAGGTAACTAATTTAATGCAGATTTTAGAATTTATTTTATACTATCCCTTTTTATGGTCTTACTGCATTCTAGTGTTAAGTCTTTTGCAGGCTAAGTATATAAATAATTATAAGACCTTGAAGGACCCAATAGGCAGGTGAGCTCATAGCTAGTTGACTTTTCTGTAATAGAAGAGACTACTCTACTCGTAGTTTTTTGCATCAGTGGTGGTTTAATCATAGCCAAAAGGAGCTGAAATTCTAAGTTACCATGTACTGAAGGATTTAAAGTTACTTCAGCAGGCAAATGCAGGAGAGGAGGCAGTCTTGCCTCTCACTTGCAGTGCTCTAAGTCAGCAAGCAGCATGTTCCAGTTTATACTAACAGGTTTATGGATTTCCCTAAAATGAGCCCTTGTGGTCGTGCCTGATACCTGGAAGAGTGAATAAACCCACAGAAACCCACTGGAAGGTGATAATACAAAGTTACACTACTGAGGAAACGGAATCTGTGGATAATTTTCCCTCGTAAGGTCTGGTTCATGGAATATCACAGAAATCTGCATCCCCGAAGAGTTGATTGGAGTTGATTGGGATGAAATTTGGGAGAAATTCTACTTTGTGGGATGATACTGTCTTTTTCATCTGGCCACTTGCCTAAAAAGGAGACACCTTTGGGAACCATCTAGTGCTGAGTATCAGTAGTATCAATATCCACATTTGTCTCCATTGGCTGAGCACAGTCAGTGCCAGCACAGCAACAGCATGTGCAGGGAGATGGCATCTCTCTGTAAAAGCAGTTATCCATATGGCCCACAGGGAGGTTTTCTACATCTCTCTACAGATAGCAGAGAACATATCTGATGGAAAAAAATAAATTGTATGAGATGAGGATTTTCCCTTGTACCGTTTGAGACAAGGAACAAGAGTGCAATGTTCCTTTTCATGATTCCATGCATCCTTTGAAAGTCTTTGTTCAAAACCCCTTCCCCTTATGAAGCTGAAGCCAAGGAGACAATGTACCTGAGAGCTGTCATTGCTGGAATGCCTGTGGTTTATTCTAGGCCTGCCCATACATCTTCTTAATTCCCAGAAGGTGACACAATGGGTTGTGCCATTCCCAGCTTCTTTTCCACCCTTGGGAAAATCCTTTGGATTCAAGTCACAAAGAAAAGTCTTTCAGCTTCCTTGCAATGTCTTTTCCTCTTTCTTACCTGTTGAGCTTTAGGTCTTGACTCATGCTGCTCAAACAAGATTCCTAGATATTGTGACTACCAATAACAGCAATAATAATAGTTAGTCCACCCCCTTGATATATGTCTCTTATATCTATAGATATACAGATATAGATTTTCTAGGTTTATTTATATGGGTATAAATGCATGATCCCTTGCACCAGAATGCTGGTATTTGAAGGTTTTTATATACTGTTGGACTTGTAAGTCTTGGCACTGATCTTTGGAAGTGTTTATGTTACATGACAAAGCATAGCTATAGAAGAAAATACATTCTCTTGGAAAGCTGTCTTCTTAAAACTGCCCTGTTTTTATTATTACTCTCCATAAGAACAGAATTGGAAGGGTTACAGAGGGACTATCTCCTAGGCAAAGCTGTACAGAATTTTCAGAAGGCTGCTGAAAACCTATCTGCTCTCAGCTTCATTGCAGAAGAAAAGCTTTGAGACAGACCTTGCAGCAGTTAGAAATGTGAGCCTGATTTTAAATGATTCAAAACCTCATTTCAGTACAGTTCCTCTGTGAGTTGCTGGATTGCTTTCAAACTCAGTACTGAAAATAAAAGTCAATAGGATATGCCTAAGGACAACAGGGAAAAAAGGACCATGCCAAGCTGTTGCTCACCTGCCTCTTATCTATTATGTCAACTATTGCTGCTATTGCTACCATGCTTCCCACTTCTCCCCTTGGACTTTGGGGTCCATTCCATTCTCTTACCTCTTCTCTTTTTTGGGATGTATCAGTTCTCTGATAGGCCCAGCTACAGCCATTTTCCTTCTCTTTCTGCAGTTTTCTTTCTGCAGTACTGGGCTATAACAACTCCATATGTATAAGAATTTTAGGAGGACACATTACATAAGTATATGAGACAGATATTTCAGGCACGAGTATTTTTTCTGCAGTTCCATCTGAGTATTCATAAGATGGTTGTTTCAGACTTTAGTGACTTGTGTTTCAAATCCCTCTTTGGCTGGAAATGGCACTTACTGATGCTTCTATAATCCTGTTCTTTTGGGAAATTTGCACTAAAGACTTCACAACACAGCAGGCATAGCATTCAAGTTAATACTCTGAACCTTTGGAACCAGAACTCACTGGGAAAATAAAGCTTCTTCCAGAAATGAAAAGGAGTCAGATGATCTTTACGGAGGGGAGAAAAAAAAGGAGGGGGAAAAAAAAAATCCGTGTATCCTCCATTTGGTATGTTCCCAGATTCCTAGAGAGATAACATGGTGTCAAGAAAAAGGAAGCTGTAATTAGTCTGGGGCATAGGCATGGTACAGCAGGATCCTTATATTCCTGTGCTGTCACTGATCATGGGGTAGTGGAAGAGGGTGCCAAACTTAAAATAAATAAAGTGTTCTAGTGCTGCTACTCAGTTAAAGATCAAAGAGAAATAACACCACAACTACCACTGATTAAAAGTTAAGCACTAGCAATACTAATTGTTTTGATGAGAATTCTCCCTGAAGATTTATTTTTTTTATTAGCACTGAGTAATAGCTGAGCTGCTAGTGTATTGACCTATAGCACTACCATAGCTCAATTAAGTTTCTTATTGTCCAAATCTAATCAGAGAAAAGCTGAGATTGAAAATCGATTCATTTCCTGCTAGTTAATGACTAATTCCCCGCAATTGTGAATATAAAGATTAACTTTTCAGGTTGAATGTTTTTTTAGAGGTAGACTCTGCCAGATGGATGTTTGTGAAGAAGAAGCGTGGCTTCTCTTTTCCCATCTATCTTCCTCCAATCTCTTGGCATATTCTTGCTTTTCACAGGGGATCTTCCTTTATCATAGCCTGTGGTTTGTGCTTGTTCTCTGGTGTCTTAACTCACGTCTCATATGATTGCAAGGAACTGGTATTGATAATTCATGGTCGGCTCCTAAATTCTCAAATATTTCTTCTCCATATTCTTCAAATGAGCATTTCTGCAGTGGCTAAAAACACCTGCAAGACAGAGCAATTTAGTCCTTACAATAATGTAAGGGCTTATCACAGTCTTTGGAGGCCTGGGTGACACACACACACTTTGCTGATCCCACTTCAGCCTGTACAAGTTGTGGATTTTCCAGGTGAACATTTCTTGGCTCATCTAAATATTTCTTCTTTATGTAAAGAACTAACAGCTGCTTATAAGCCTCCCCATGTGTCTATGCATGCACACGTGTTCACAGCATCAAAGCTACTGAGCAGAGACATGAGCAGTAAACATCTAAGAGGTTTGGCAGCTCTCCTCAGTTCTTGCCAGCTCTGTGACTTCAGATGCTGCAGCGTCTGAAATAATCACAAATCTTTTTTTTATTTATCCTCCCAGTGCACCTCTGATGTGGGGACAGCTCATGAATTTACACATGGAGAACTGAGTCCTGGATCTAAACAGACATTTAGACTGGTCTTTTGTGGTCCACAAGATTATCCTTCAAGATTATCCTTTCCAGAGGCTCAGTTCTGTGGCTTAGCTGCTGCTGACGCCCACAGACCCACAGCTGTGGATGGTGCCCGCTCCTTGGCAGGCTGAACCCAGGTGGCTGGAGGCAGGTTGGGGATATTTCTACCTTACACTGCAGGTGTGCTGCAGAGTGCAGCTGTAGCAGACTCAGAGTCTCTGGGGTAAAAGGCTGGAGGGCTTTGACTATCAAGATTAGCTCTGGGACAGTGTGTAAGGGTGTGGGGGTTTTTTTCATTTTTCTGTATCGTTCCTGCTCTTCAACTGATGCTTTATCCATGGTGTGCTGTTTTTATTCACCTTGCTACAGAAAATACTGTTCTAGTTTCTTCTTTGCAGCACTGAGTTTTGCCACTGTTGAAAAGTTCAGATCTGCATCCTGTCAGCCTGAAGCCCAGATTCATGTGCGTCAATCCATTGTAATCCTGTGGGGTTGTCTCTTCCCTGATACTCCGCAAAACATAATCAGACTCCTTGTTTTGGCTGATCTGAGGGAAGGACTTGATTCCTCTGAAGGAATCCAGCTGGTAAAAGTCATGCAAACCTGCAGTGCTGGATTGGCATTGCGTGCTCTTGTTCTGCATTTTCCACTGGGTCACCAGTGGACCTTTTGTCTGTGTAAAACATAATGAAAAGAGTGGAGCTGAGCCAGAAAATGGCCTTTCTCCCAGAGACTGAGCAGGGACTCACCTGTTTTGTGTGTGAAGTGTTTTGGTACACGTATTGCAAGCTGGAAGGAGATAAAAACCTTTCAAGGACTGAATGGGAGAAGAAGGAGGAACAGGAAAACTATGGTAATGTTTTCCTCCTAGTAGAAGTAGCTGTAGGAGCAATACAAAATCAATCTGACTTTTGAAGTGATGTATATAAACATGCAAGAAAAAAATACATGTATGTGGTTGCTTCATTGCATATCCCATCAGCAGAAGCTGCAATCCTACAGGCTAAATATTATAAACTACTTAGATAATCTTGTTGTTTCTTGAGTTACATTAGTGCCTGGGGGTAGTATATTGAGCTTGGATTTCAAAAAGTACACTGTGACACAGTAGTACCACCTTTAACCATTTATTTGTATTTTGGAAGGCAGATGAAATACAACCCACAAACCATGAACAGTTTATTAGGCCTATTACTAGCCTCTTCCAGCTTTATCTGCAATGTGAAAACAGCGTAAC